>PVJI01027959.1:0-17049 GCA_004026765.1 Micronycteris hirsuta
AATAAAATAAAAATAAAAAAATAATAAGAAAAACAAAAATGAAAACAAAACAACCAGAACTGGCAGAAAATCAAACTGCATGGAAGTCTGACAACCAAGGAGTTAAATAAACATTCATTCAGACTGGTAGGAGGGGCAGAGATGAGGGCACAGACAATGGGCAGCAAGGCAAGGTGGCAGACCATGCAGGCAAGGTGGGGGCTGGCTGACCAGACAGTCCCATATTCATGTACAGATAAGCTGGAAAGAACAATTGGGGAGCAAAACACACAGTTTCAGAGTACGAAACTATAGGCTCAGAACCCCTGGCTGTAAAAATCTGTGGGAGTTCCAACAGCATGAAAAACTCCCAGTCTCACAACGGAGTCTGTTGGAAAGGCCCACAGGATCCTAGGACATATACAAATCCACCCACTTTTGAATCAGTACCAGACAGGGCACAGTCTGCTTGTGGGAAGCAAGGGAAGTAATGGAAAGTGGGGTGAGAGCCTAGTGGCATTGTTCCCTTTCTGACCCTCCCCCACAGACAGCACCACAACCCAGCAAAGAGGGTTACCCCATCCTGGCAAATACCGAAGGTTCCGCTGCTTACTATATGACTGGTGTGCTGAGAAAAAGAAGTCCGAAATGAAAGAACAGTCAAAATTCTAGGAAAAGAACTAAGTGATGAGGAAATAGACAACTTCTCTGAGGCAGAGTTCAAAACACTGGGAATCAGGATGCTCACAGAAAAGATTGAGCTTGGTCACAAACTGAAAGAAGAAATGAAAGCTACACAGAGTGAAATAAAGCAAAATATACAAGGAACCAACAGTGAAGGGAAGGAAATCGGGATTCAAATCAATGATTTGAAACAAAGGATAGAAAAAAACTTCCAACCAGAACAAAATGAAGCAACAAGAATTCAAAAAAATGAAGAGAGTCTTAGGAACCTCTGGGACAACTTTAAATGTTCCAACATCGAATCTTAGGGGAACCAGAAGGAGAATAGATAGAGCAAGAAATTGAAAACATAATGAAGGAGAACTTCCCCAATCTGGCAAAGGAAATAGACTTCCAGGAAGTCCAGGAAGCTCAGAGAGTCCCAAAGAAGTTGGACCCAAGGAAGCACACACCAAGGCACATCATAATCACATTACTCAAGATTAAAGATAAGGAGAGAATCTTAAAAGCAAAAAGAGAAAAGGAGACAGTTACCTACAAAGGAGTGCCTAGGTGATTTCTTAAAAGAAACCTTACAGGCAAGAAGGGGCTCGAAATAGGTATTCGAAGTCGTGAAATATGAAGACCTACATCCAGGAATACTCTTTTCAGCAAAGCTATCATTTAGAATAGAAGGGAAGATAAAGTGCTTCCAAGATAAAGTAAAGTTAAAGGAGTTCATCATCACCAAGCCCTTTTATATGAAATGTTAAAGGGACTTATCTAAGAAATAGAATAATATCAAAAACTATGAACAGGAAAATGACAACAAACTCACAACTATCAACTGAACCTAAAAATCAAAAACAAAAACTAAGCAACTAGAACAGGAACAGAATCACATAAATGAAGATAATATGGAAGGTTATCAGTGGGGAGGAGGATGGAGAGAATGGGGGAGAGAAAGGTACAGGGAGTAAGAAGCATAATAGGTAGGCACAAAACACACAGGAGGAGGTTAAGAATAGTATAGGAAGTGGAAAAGCCAAATAACTTGTATGTAGAACCCATGGACATGAACTAAGCGGGGGAGAATGCTGGAGGGTGAGGGGGACGCAAGGAGGAGGGGGATAAAAGGGATTAAAAAATTGGGACAACTGTAGTAGCATAATCAATAAAATATACTAAAAAAATAAATAAGAAAGATCTCCAATAACCTAACTTTATATACCTCAAAAAAACTAGAAGAAGAAGAAACAAAGCCCAAAGTTACTGAAAGGAAGGAAATAAAGATCAGAGCAGAAGTAAGTAAAATAGAGACTAAAAAAATGTTTTAAAGATCAATGAAACTAAGAGCTGCTTTTATGAACATATTTATAAAACTGACAAACTTTTTGCTAAACTCACTAAGAAATGGAAAAAAGAGAAGACTCAAATAAATTAAATCAGAAATTTAAGATGAATGCTTTCTCTTCAAGTCCCAGGTGCTTCTAGAGATACAGGCTTGGGTGCAGAGATGGCCAAGTCTAAGAACAACACCACGCACAACCAGTCCTGAAAATGGCACAGAAATGGCATCAAGAAACCCCGATCACAAAGATACAAATCTCTGAAGTGGGTAGACCCCACGTTCCTGAGGAACATGCACTTTGCCAAGAAGCACAGCAAGAAGGGCCTGAAGAAGATGCAGGCCAACAACACCAAGGCCATGAGCGCACATGCTGAGACTATCAAGACCCTAGTCAAGACCAAGGAGGTGAAGCCCAAGATACCAAAAGGTAGCAGCCACAAGCTCAGTTGACTTGCTTACATTGCTCACCCCATGCTCAAGAAGCATGCTCATGCCCACATCCCCAAGGGTCTCCGTCTCTGCCAGCCAAAGGCCAAGGCCCAAACCAAGCTCCAGGCTTCAGGTGCAGCTGTGGCTCAGGCTCCAGCTCAGGCTCAGGCTCGGGCTCTCAAAGATGCCCAGGCCCCTGAAAAGGCTCCACAGTAGAGGCCTCTGTCTGCCAACATGAGGACAGAAAGACTGGTGTGCCCCCGAGGCTGGGGTCCTCATGTGGTGTTTGTTCAAATAAACCTGAGGCAGGGTCTGTCCATCAAAAAATAAATAAATTTAAGAGGAGATGTTGCAGTTTATAACACAAAAATACCAAGAATTATAAGAGACCACTATGAACAATTATACACAAACAAATCAGAACCTACAAGAAATGGATAAATTCCTAGAAGCATACAACCTACAAAGACTGAATCATAAAGAAATAGAAAATCTGAATAGACCAATTTCCAGTAAAGATATTTAATCAGTCATCATAAACCTCCCAGAATGGGTGCATTCATTTGCAAATCATACATCTGATAAGGGATTCATACCTAGAATATATGAAGAGCTCCTACAAATCAACGATAAATCAAATAACCTGATTTAAAAATTAGCAAAAATCTTGAATAGGTATTCTCCAAAGATGATACGCTAATAGCCAACAAGTGTATAAAAATATGCTCAACATCATTAGTTATCAGAGAAATGCAGATTAAAACCACAGTGTCACACTCATTAAGATGGTTACTTTCAAAAATTTACAAGAAAAACAGAAAATAACAAGTGACTATGAGGATGTGGAGAAATTGGAACCATCGTGCACTGTTGGTGGAATTGTAAAATGGTGTAACTGTTACAGAACAAAAACAGAGGTTCAGCTGTCTGTTGCCACAAAAATCCAAACTCATGAGGCAGGTGTTAGTACAAAAAGTAAAGAAATTTATTTATGTGCCACAACCTGAGAGGATGGTGGAGTCCCATGTCAAAGACCATCTCCATCCTCCTGCTAAAGCCTGCAGTTCTTATATGGATAGAGAGGGAAGAGCTTTTTTCCTAATCCAATTATTTTCCAGCTTTTTTTTTCTTTTAAGATTTTTATTTCTTTATTTTCAGAGAGAGGAGAAGGGAGGGAGAAAGAGCAATGTATGGTTGCCTCTCACATGGCCCTCACTGGGGACCTGGCCTGCAACCCAGGCATGTGCCCCAACTGGGAATCGAACCGGGACCCTCTGGTTCCCAGCCCGCGCTCAATCCACTGAGCTACACCAGCTGGGCTATTTTCCAGCTTTTGACACATTCAGTGCCCTATACATTCATCTTTCTAGCTTTGGGACTTGGGCCCTTTCTATCTATAATTTTAGTTTTCACTGCTCGGGCCCCATCCATCTCTAGCTTTGGGCATGCTCAGTGTAAGGATCTCCCCCTGCCTCCATCTTGACCAGCAGGTAGAGACTCCCTTGGTGTCCCATCAGACTGTTTTATGGTGACACAATCACTATGGAAGTTCCTCAAAATACTGAAATAAGAATACCATATGATCCAGCAACCCCACTTTGGAGTATTTACCCAAAAGAATTGAAAGCAGAACTCAAAGAGATATTTGCCCACCCGTGTTCATAGCAGCATTACTCACAATAGCCATAGGATAGAAGCAACCCAAATGTCTGACAGATGAATGGATAAACGAAATGTAGTACATACATACAGTGGAATGTTATTCCACCTTAAAAATAAGGAAATATTGTCACTTGTGACAGTATGGATGAACCTGAATGATATTATTCTCAGTGAAATAAGCCAGACACAAAAAACCTAAACATTGTAATTTCACTTATAAGAGTCATTAAATAGTCAAATTCATAGAAACAGAAAGTAGAATGGTGGTTATCAGGGACTGGAAGGAAATGGAAAGAGAGTTTGTTTAACAAATATAAAGTTTCAGTTTTACAAGATGAAAAAGTTCAGGACATCTGTTTTACAATATGAATATATTTAACACTACTGAATTGTATACTTACAATGGTTAGGATGATACATTTTATACTATATTTTTTATCACAATTTAAAAAACAAAGTACGAGAGGGAGGCATAAGAGTCAGAAGTACAGTAATGCTAAATGAGAAAGTGTCTCCTGGCCACTGCTGGCTCTGCAGGTAGATGGGGCATAGGAGCAGACTGACAGAAGAAGCTGGCCTCTGGGGCTTACCAGGGACTGGGAGTGGACACTGAACTGTAGAGTTGAGAACATGTGTCTCACTGCCATCAACTCAAAAACTTCTACTGGGCTCCCCTTGTATGTCAGACAGTGTGTTAGGTGTTGGGGTAAAACATTTTTCCTGACCTTCAAAATACATGATGTCATATTCAGCTCAGGCTTCTATAACAAATACCACAGGCAAGGGGGCTTAAACAGCAGACACTACTTCTCACAGTTCTGGAAGATGAGAAGTCCAAGATGAGAGTGCCCACAGGAATAGGTTCTGGTGAGAGAACTCTTCCAGGCTACAGAGAGTCTCATAGAAGAGAGAGGAAGCTCTGATTTCTCTCTCATTTTTTCTAATCCTCACTGAGGATATGGGATGTTTATCAATTTTAAAGAGAGAGAGAAAGGGGGAGAGAGAAAGGCATTAATATGAGAGAGAAACATAGATCGGTTGTCTCCCATACACTTCCCAATCTGGGATCAAACATGCAACCTAGGTATGTGCCCTGACTGGGAATCAAACCTGCAAACTTTGGTGTATGAGGACAATGCTCCAACCAACTGAGGCACCCATCCTGGGCTCTCTGTCTCTCTCTTCTTATAAGGGCACTAATCCCATCACTGGGGCTCCATCCTCATGGCCTCATCTAGATTTAATCACATCCCAAGGACCACATCTCCTAATATAATCACATTGGAGTTGTGTCAAAATACCTATTTCCAGCTCCACTGGATTGTACCTTGTGGTTCAAAACAATGGCTCCCTTTTGGACCAACATGAAAATGTTAAAAATAAAGGAGGCAATAAAGATAAGACAAGGTGTGAACCTGAATGGTCACCTCTGAGATCAGACAGGTATTCAGATAGCAAGGCCTTATCTATAACACAGTGCCAAGTTACTTACCTTTTACACCCTCTCTTATAAAACCAGTAGCGTGCACTTTTTCTTTTTACCTGTCATTTATAGTAACAAATAATCATCCTTTTGTTCCATGAAATGAACTTACAAAGCATTCCTCAGTTTTGATGCTGAAGGTGATGGGCATGACTTGATCTAGTTCACCCTCTGGGAACCTTGATGGCAGGTCCTATTAATGGCCTATTTAAGGTACAAGTCCCCACCTGACAGGCTGGGGTTCTACTTACATAGTGTGACTATGGGGAGAGGCAGGTGTGGGCAGACATAAATCACTTGGAACTCTCTCTGGGGAACATATACAAGGGCTACTGCTTTACCTTGCACATGAAACTATCTAGCTTTCCAGAAGCATAAAGAAATCAATTTTCTGTAGGAAGGCCATGACAATATTTTCAGGGAGACAACATTTCGCAAACTCTGAAGTAAAATTACCCTTTACTAAGTGATCTTGGACAATGTGCATAAACCTTCATTTCCTCATGCAATGGACATGAAAATAGTAACTACCTAATGAGTTAAATGAACTAATCCCCACCCAAGGATGTGTTTATTATGTTTAGAGAGAAAGAAAGACAGAAAGAGAGAGAAAGAGAGCAACATCAATGCGACAGAGAAACATTGATGTGAGAGAGAAACATCAATCAGTTTCCTTCTATATGCATGCCCAATGGGGTTTAAATCCACAACATTTCAGTGTACCAGACAATGCTTCAACAAACTGAGCCACCCAGCCAGAGCAGGACACAGAAAGCTCTTGTCACATTATCAATATTCCACATGAGTTACTTTTTCTACAGCTGTCACCACCAAGGTTGCTGTTGTCACATTTATATGAATTTGAGTCTTAGAACACCAGCACTTGGTACGATTTCCTATGACCATATGGCTTGAAACTTAGTAAATGTATGAGCCAAAACTTTCCTCTAATATCAATTAAGCAAGTCAAAACAATCTTGCAGGTATGAAATGTGTTTTGGAAAAAAAATTTTCTTTAATATCACTTTATTGTTGTTCAATTACAGTTGTCTGCATCCTCTCCCCTCCCCTCCTCCCTCCCCTGCCTCCATCCTCTCCCTTCGTTCTGTCCATGCGTCCTCTATAGTGGTTCCTGAAAAACCCTCTCCCCATAGTCCTCCCCCTTCCACTCTGGCTATTGTTAGATTGTTCTTAATTTCAATGTCTCTGGTTATGTTTTTCTTGTTTGTTTTTTTGTTGTTGTTGATTATATTCCAGTTAAAGGTGAGATCATATGGTATTTGTCCCTCACCACCTGGCTTATTTTGCTTAGCATAATACTCTCCAGTTCCATCCATGCTGTTGCAACGGGTATAAGCTCCTTCTTCCTCTCTGCTGCATAGAATTCCATTGTGTAAATGTACCATAGTTTCTTCATACACTCATTTGTAGATGGGCACTTAGGTTGTTTCCAGCACTTGGCTATTGTAACTTGTGCTGCTATGAACATTGGAGTGCACGGGTTCTTTTGAGTTGGTGTATCAGGGCTCTTAGTGTATAATCCTAGCAGTGGAATTGCTGGGTCAAAAGGCAGTTCCATTTTTAGTTTTCTGAGGAAATTCCAAACTGTTTTCCACAGTGGCTTCACCAGTCTGCATTCCCACCAACAGTGCAGTAGGGTTCCCTCTTCTCCACATCCCCTCCAACAGTTATCTGTTGCTTTGTTTATGATGGCCATTCTGACCAGCGTGAGGTAAGAATCTCATTGAGGCCACAATGAAGCATCTCATTGTGGTTTTAATTTGCATCTCTCTGATGGCTAATGATGTTGAGCATCTTTTCATATGTCTCTGGGCCCTCTGTATGTCCTCTTTTGAGAAGTGTCTGTTCATGTCTTTGGCCCATTTTTTAATTGTATTTTTTGTCTTCCTGGAGTGGAGGCGTATGAGTTCTTTATATATTTTGGAGATCAAACCCTTGTCCAAGGAATCATTGGCAAATATGTTTTCCCATATGGTTAGTCTCTTTTATTTTAATACTGTTTTCTTTAGTCCTGCAGAAGCTCTTTATTTTGATGAGGTCCCATTTGTTTCTTCTTTCCTTTATGTCCCTTGCTCTAGGGGACATAACATTGAAGATGTTGCTGTGTGGAATGTCTGAGGTTTTCTTGGCGATGTTTTCCTCTAGGACTTTTATGGTGTCACGACTTATATTTAAGTCTTTTATCCACCTTGAATTTATTTTTGTGTATGGTGTAAGTTGGTGCTCAAGTTTCATTTTTTCACATGTATGGAAACAACTTCTTGATCAACCAAAGCACTAATATGTTTCCAAGGGGACTAGAGAAGATTGGTAGAGTATTAGGACATATTCTCAATCCCCTACTTAAAATTGCTTTTTATTGAAAAGTTTCATTAGATGCCCCCATGAGATATAATATGATTTATTCATACCTATTACCATAAAATAGCAATATTGGTTTTTATTTTTAAGTATATTTTATTGATTATGCTATTACAGTTGTCCTAACACTTTTATCCCCTTTATCACCCCTCACCCTCCAGCATTCCCCCTTCCAGTAGTTCATGTCCATGGGTTACACATATAAGTTCTTTGGATTCTCTATTTCCTATACTATTCTTAACCTCCCCCTGTGTATTTTATGCCTACCAGTTATGCTTCTTATTCCCTGAACCTTTCCCCACCCATTCTCTCCATCCCCTGCCGCACTGATAACCCTCCATATGATCTTTATTTCTGTGATTCTGTTCCTGTTCTAGTTTGCTTAGTTTTTGTTTTTGTTTTTAAAGTTCAGTTGTTGATAGTTATGAGTTTGTTGTCATTTTCCTGTTCATAGTTTTTGATCTTCTTCTATTTCTTAGATAAGTCCCTTTAACATTTCATATAAAAGGCCTTGGTGATGGTGAACTCCTTTAACTTTACTTTATCTGGGAAGCACTTTATCTTCCCTTCTATTCTAAAGGATAGCTTTGCTGAATAGAGTAGTCCTGGATGTAGGTCTTTGTCTTTCATGACTTTGAATACCTAGTTCCAGCCCCTTCTTGCCTGTAAGGTTTCTTTTAAGAAATCACCTAGGCACTCCTTTGTAGGTAACTGTCTCCTTTTCTCTTTTTGATTTTAAAATTGTTTCCTTATCTTTAATCTTGAGTAATGTGATTATGATGTGCCTTGGTGTGTGCTTCCTTGGGTCCAACTTCTTTGGGACTCTCTGAGCTTCCTGGACTTCCTGGAAGTCTATTTCCTTTGCCATATTGGGGAAGTTCTTTGTGTTGCCACCCTTCAAAGCCAGGCAGGTTCATGGTATTCATGCAGATGGAAAAATATTCATGCTGCAAGCTGCATGTTTATCTGCATGCTTCATATCATGCTCCTCTCTCCCCAGCATGGCACCCCTCATAGCACTTCTCACCTTGTGTGTCTCTCATCATCATCGCCCCCAGCAGGGAGTCCCTACTTGTTTACATACTAGAAGGGAACAAAGCCAGCAAGATTCCAGATATTATATAACATAATATAATTCTGCAGATGAGAGCCTGCTTCATGTTATGGGAACAGTTATTGGACCCAATCTTGAGACTATGAGAACACTAGTTATCAGGCCCCTCCAGGGCTATAGGAACACGGCTTCCCTTAGCTACCCAGACACCTGGGTTAGAAAGCCAGACTACCTCCACTTACCCTACATTCTTCATTATTTGTTCAAATAAGTTTTCCATTTCTTGCTCTGCCTCTTCTCCTTCTGGCATCCCTATGATTCGGATTTTGGAATGTTTAAAGTTTCTCAGAGGTTTCTAAGCCTCTCTTCATTTTTTTTGTTTCTTCATTGTGTTTCAGATAGATGTTTATTTCTTCCTTTTGTTCCAAGTCATTGATTTTAGACCTGGTTTCCCTCCCTTCACTGTTGGTTCCCTGTATATTTTGCTTTATTTCATTTTGTGTAGCCTTCATTTCTTCCTTTATTTTGTGACCGAGCTTAATCAATTCTGTGAGCATCCTGATTCCCAGTGTTTTGAAGTCTTCCTCTGATAGGTTGTCTATCTCTTCATCACTTAGCTCTTTTCCTGAAGTTTTGATTTATTCTTTCATTTGGGCCATATTTCTTTGTCTAGGTGCACCAGTCTGGATGAATGTTTCTTTAACTCCTTGATTGTCAGAGTTCCTTGCAGTTTGCTATTCTGGCAGTTCTGGCTGTTTATTGTTTTTAAATTGGTTGTTATCCTTCTTTTGGTTGTGTGAGGAAGCAAAGTGTTTCTACCTATGGCTCCATCTTGGCTGGAACTCCACAATATTGCTTTTTAAAAAGAAAGTTCTTGCAGGCGTCCTTGGTACCAGGGGCCAGCGAGGCTGGAGGTTGTCTGTGGTGAGTTGCCCTCGGAGGCCCAATGGTGGAGATGGCGAGTGGCCTGCAAGCCTGGATGCTTGCCCCTCCCACTGGACAGTGACAAGGCACTGTCCCCAGGAGCACAGGAGAGATCAGCCTGTGGGCTGTTTGAGGAGGTGACCAGAACTGGATAATGGAGGGAAAGTGGTGCATCTGCCTGCCACCTGGGGCCAGATCTACTCTGCCAGGGTTTATAAGAATAAAAGGTATTAGAGTAGGAGGAAAGAAGATGGCGGCAGAATAGGAGGGAGTGGGGTCGGCTTCCTCCTGCCCACTGGTGAGATATCTGGTCGATTTTCTGAGGAGCAGAGTGATCACCCAGCTGTATTCCAGCGTGTAGGAAGATTGGCGTCCAAGATCACACACAATTGAAAGATTGGATGGTAGGGAGTCTGCTTCGGAGCGAGGGGTCCCTCAGGACTTGTAGGGAGCCGGGAGGTCTGCGGATCCAGTCACAGCAGCATCCCGATCTGTTGCAGGATCCTTCGGAGGGAACTGGATTGGGTTTTGTGAGTAGCCAAAACAGGCAAGCCGCGTCTGTAAGGAGAGGCTCTGTCCCCAGCAGTTCGGAGGCCGGTGCATATGTGGGGACTGGTCTGCAGCGGCTGGTGCTCCCAGCAAGAGGAATTGGAGAGTGCACTGACCAGGAGACCCAAGGCCCAGAGCTCTGTGACTGGGCGCACCATGCAAAGCCTATCGGGGGCGGCTGGGGATGGTGCGCAACTGGGCGCCCGGGCTGGCGGGTCACAAGCACCGAATCCAGAGGCAAAAGTGGTCAGCAAATACAGGGACATGGAGCTCACGCCTGGAGGGCCCGAGTCACAGTCCAGCCCCTGTGATCAGAGACCTGCAGTGCCGACTGCCTCTGTGGGAGAAAAACAGAGGAGCCCTATCGAGCCCCACTGAGGGGAGCAACGGACCTCACAAACACTGACTCAGTGTGGAGGCCAGGCAGCCCAGAAGCGGTGCTGCGAATTCCTAGCAACTGGGCTGGAGGCAGGATGGCAGCTAAGAGTGCAGCTCAGGAAGAGAGAAAAGGAAACCTGATATCTTCCCAGTCTGTCGCAGACAGGAGGACCAGAGGAGCAGGCCTGACTGGACAATTTTAAAGCCAGCGAACAAAAGTCTTTTTTTTTTCTTTCTTTTGTTTTCTCTTTGTTTCTTTGCTTGTTTTCCCAGACACTTCTTCATATCTGTCCTGCTATATTTTTTTAATTCCTTCTACCTTCACTTCATTTAGTATTCCTAGTATTCTCCTCTTTTTATTTCTTATTTATTATTATTTTTTATTTTACTTTATTTTATTATTATTTTTCTTTATTTTTCTTTTTCCTTTTATTTTTCTTATTTTTCTCCCTTCCCCTCTCTTCATTATCCACAGGTGAGACAATAAAACCTGGAATTGTGAAGAGAATAGAGTGGGACCCAGACAAGAGTCACCCTAAAAAATAGAGACAGTAACACAAAATTAACTTTGCTGCTCCAGAGAACTTGACAGATCAATTTAAGAATCAGAGGCTAGCAAGAAGAATCCCACAATGGGAAGACAAAGAAACAATCCCCAAATGAAAGGAAAGGAGGACGCCTGAGAAAGAATGATAAGTGAAACAAAGGCAAGTCAACTATCAGATATTGAGTTCAAAGCATATGTTATCAGGAATCTCAAGAAACTTGAGAAGCTCGATGAGCTCGCAGAAAATTATCAGAAACTCCAGGGAAACTATAATGAACTCAAGGCAAACTATGTCAAAATGAAAAAGGAAACAGGAACTATACACCAGAGCCAAGAGGAAATGAAGAATACAATATTGGAACTGAAGAACACAATAGAAGGAATCAAAAGCAGGCTCGATGAGGCAGAGGATTGGATCAGCGAGCTGGAGGACAAGGTTGAAAAAAGCACCCAAAAAGAGCAAGAACAGGAAAAGAGAATCAGAAAGAATGAATAGGTATTAAGGGAAATGCAGGACAACATGAAACATAATAATATTCGCATAATAGGGATACCAGAAGAAGAAGAAGAGGAGCAAGGGATAGAAAGCCTGTAAAAAAGGAAATGATGGAAAACTTCCCTAATCTGATGAGAGAAAAACCCACACAAATCCAGGAAATACAGAGAGTCCCATTCAAAAGGAACCCAAACAAGCCCACTTCAAGACACATCATCATTAAAATGGCAAAATTCCAAGAAAAACAGAGAATCTTAAAGTCAGCGAGGCAGAAACAGGAAGTAACATACAAAAAAACCCCGATAAGGTTAGCAGCTGACTTCTCAATGGAAACACTCCAAGCCAGAAGGGAATGGCAAGAAATATTCCAAGTAATGAGAACCAGAGGCCTGCAACCAAGACTACTCTACCCAGCAAGGCTCTCAACCAAGATAGAGGGCCAAATAAGCAGTTTCCCAGACAAAAGAAGTCTTAAAGAATACATCTCCACCAAACCAGCTCTGCAAGAGATGCTAAAGGGACTGATTTAAGGAAGGAAGGAAAAGAGAGAGAGGAACACAGCTACCAAAAAAATGGCAATGAATAAATACCTATAAATAATAATCTTGAATGTAAATGGATTAAATGCTCCAATTAAAAGACATAGAATAGTGGATGGGATAAGAAAGCACGACCCACACATATACTGCCTACAAGAGACCCACCTCAGGACAAAAGACTTACACAGACTGAAAGTGAAGGGCTGGAAACAAGTTTTCCAAGCAAACGGACAAGAAAAAAGAGCTGGGGTAGCAATACTCATATCAGACAAAATAGACTTCAAAAAAAGGACCATCAAGAGAGATCCTGAAGGACACTTTATAATACTCAAGGGAAGAATTCACCAAGACATAAACATTGTAAATATATACACACCCAACACAGGAGCACCCAAATACATAAAGAAAATCTTGGAGGACTACAAGAAAGACATTGATAGCAACACAATTATAGTAGGGGACTTCAACAACCCACTGTCAAAAATGGACAGGTCCTCCAAACAAAATATCAGCAAAGACATTATGGCATTGAACAATGCCCTAGAAGAAATGGACTTAATTGATATATATAGGGCCCTTCACACCAAAGAAGCTACATACACATGGAATATTTTCAAAAATAGACCATATGATAGGACACAAAACAAGCCTCAACAAATTCAAGAAAATTGAAATCATACCAAGTATTTTCTCTGACCATAAGGGACTGAAATTAGAAACCAACCCAAAGGAAAAAAACTCAAAACACTCAAAATCATGGAGAGTGAATAGCATGCTATTAAACAATGAATGGGTCAAGGACGAGATTAGAGAAGAAATCAAAAAGTTCCTTGAAACAAATGAAAATGAACTGACAACAACCCAAAACTTATGGGACACAGCGAAGGCAGTCCTGAGAGGGAAGTTCATAGCGATACAGGCCTACCTAAAAAAAAAATAGAAACAGTTCACACAAACAACCCAACCCTACACCTACAAAAACTCGAGGAACAACAACAAAGACAACCCAGAGCAAGTAGAAGGAAGGAAATAACCAAGATCAGATCAGAATTAAATGACTTAGAGACTAAAAGGACAATTCGAAGGATCAATGAATCCAGGAGCTGGTTCTTTAAAAAGAGAAACAAAATAGACAAGCCTTTAAGCAGGCTCATCAAGAAAAAAAGAGAGAGGACCCAAATAAACTCAATCAGAAATGAAAGAGGAGATATTACAACTGATGCCACAGAAATACAAAAGATTATGTCACTACTATGAAGAACTGCATGCCAAGAAATATGAAAACCTGGGAGAAATGGACAAATTTTTAGAAAAATATAATCTTCCAAAACTCAATAAGAAAGAAACAGAAAGCCTAAACCAACCAATAACAGCGGATGAAATTAAAGCAGTAATCAAAAAACTCCCAACACACAAAAGCCCTGGACCAGATGGTTTCACAGGAGAATTCTACAAAGCATTTAAATTAAGGAAGAACTAACCCCTATCCTTCACAGACTATTCCAAAAAATACAAAATGATGGAAGACCCCCAAACTCTTTTAATGATGCCAGCATCATCCTAATCCCAAAACCAGAAAAAGACACAACAAAGAAAGAAAACTTCAGGCCAATATCACTGAACATTGACGCTAAAATTCTCAACAAAATATTAGCAAACTGCATCCAGCAATACATCAAAAAGATCATACACCATTACCAAGTGGGTTTCATTCCAGGGATGCAAGGATGGTACAACATTCACAAAACAATAAATGTAATACATCACATAAACAAAAGCAAAGACAAAAATCACATGATCGTATCAATAGATGCAGAAAAAGTATTCAATAAGGTACAGTATCCATTTATTATAAAGACACTTAGCAAAGTGGGAATAGAGGGAGCATTCCTCAACATAATAAAGGCCGTATATGAGAAACCTACAGCCAACATTATACTCAATGGACAAAAACTAAAATATTTCCTAGTTAGATCAGAACAAGAGAAGGTTGTACACTATCACCACTTCTATTCAACATAGTACTGGAAGATTTAGCCACAGCTATCAGACAAGAAAAGGAAATAAAAGGCATCCAAATTGAAAAGAAGAAAACAAAAATGTCGTTGTTTGCAGATGACATGATAGTATACTTAGCAAATCCTATAGACTCTGCCAAGAAACTACTCGACCTAATAATTGAATTTGGCAAAGCAGTGGGATACAAAGTCAACATCTAGAAATCAAGGGCATTTTTGTATACCAACAGTGAAACAGCAGAAACAGAAATGAGGGGGAAAATCCCATTTGATATAGCAACAAAAAAAATAAAATACCCGGGAATAAACCTAACCAAGGAGGTAAAAGATCTGTACTCAGAAAACTACACAACACTGAAGAGAAAATCAAAGAACACACAAACAAATGGAAACGTATACCATGCTCATGGATTGGAAGAATCAACATCATCTAAATGTCCATACTCCCCAAAGCAATTTATAGATTCAATGCAATCCTTATCAAAGTACCACTGGCATATTTCATGGATATTGAACAAACATTTCAAAAATTTATATGGAACCATAAATGAACCCGAATATCAGCTGCAAATTTGAGAAAGAAGAGCAAAGCAGGAGGGATCACAATTCCTGATATCAAACTATATTACAAGGCCACTGTAATCAAAACAGCTTGGTACTGGCATAAAAACAGACAGATAGACTAATGGAACAGAATAGAGAGCCCAGAAATAAACCCAAGTCTCTACGGGAAATTAATCTTTGACAAAGGGGGCAGAAGCATGAAATGGAATAAAAATAGCCTCTTCAACAAATGGTGTTGGGAAATCTGGATGGTTACCTGCAAAAAAATGAAACTCAAGCACCAACTTACCCCATACACAAAAATAAATTCAAGGTGGGTAAAATACTTAAATGTCACTCGTGACACCATAAAAGTTCTAGAGGAAAACATCGGTAGGAAAATCTCAGACATCCCAGGCAGCAACATCCTCAATCATATGTCCCCTAGAGCAAGGGACATAAAGGAAAGAATAAACAAATGGGATCTTATCAAAATAAAGAGCTTCTGTGGGGCTAAAGAAAATAGTATTAAAGTAAAAAAAGATCCAACCGTATGGGAAAACATATTTGTCAATGATACCTCAGACAAGGGTCTGATCTCCAAAATATATAAAGGACTCATACAACTCCACTCCATGAAGACAAAAAACACAGTGAAAAAATGGGCAAAAGACATGAACAGACACTCTCAAAAAAGGACATACAGAAGGCCCAGAGTCATATGAAAAGATGCTCAACATCATTAGCCATCAGAGAGATGCAAATTAAAACCACAATGAGATATCACCTCACACCGGTCAGAATGGCCATCATCAACAAAGCAACAGATAACTGTTGGAGGAGATGTGGAGAAAACGGAACTCTACTGCACTGTTGGTGGGAATGCAGACTGGTGAAGCCACTGTGGAAAACAGTATGGAACTTCCTCAGAAAAATGAAAATAGAACTGCCTTTTGACCCAGCAATTCCACTACTGGAATTATACCCTAAGAATCCTGAAAAACCAAGTCAAAAGAATCTATGCACTCCAATGTTCATAGCAGCACAATTCACAATAGCCAATTGCTGGAAACAACCTAAGTGCCCATCTACAAATGAATGGATCAAGAAACTATGGCACATTTATACAATGGAATTCTACACAGCAGAAAGGAAGAAGGAGCTTATACCCTTTGCAACAGCATGGATGGAACTGGAGAGCATTATGCTAAGTGAAGTAAGCCAGGCGGTGAGGGACAAATACCATATGATCTCACCTTTAACTGGATCATAAACAACAAAAGCAGAAAGCAAGCAAAACATAACCAGAGACATTGAAATTAAGAACAGTCTAACAATAGCCAGGGAGGAGGGCGGAGGGGACAATGGGGAGAATTGTTTTCAGGAACCACTATGGAGGACACATGGACAGAACCAAGGGGGAGGAGGGAGGCTGAGGAGGGAGGTGACGCTGAAGGGGGAAGGAGGAAGGGAGGGGAGAGGATGCAGATAACTGTAATTGAACAACAATAAAGTTATTACTTAAATTAAAAAAAATAAAAGATATTATTTATAAGGAAATGAGAGTGAATAACTCACCTCTACTTCTTCTAGTCTTTTTTTTTCCATAAGAGAGACCATATTAAACTTACATGTTTCAAGTTTGCATCATCATGTTTCCAGCACCAGGATTTTTCAGTCCTGTGATCAATATGAGTCACAGGAGCTTCTTTTTTTTTTTTTTTGTAGGATCATTCCATTTCCATTTTTTAAATTATTTTATTGTTGTTCAATTACAGTTGTCTGCATTTACCCTCCCCCACCCCACCCCAGGCAAACCCACCTCTCTCCCTTGCTTCCCCCCTCCCCCTTGATTTTGTCCATGTGTCCTTTATAGCAGTTCCTGAATACCCTTGTCCCCCTTGTCCCCTTCCCCCTCCCCTCTGGTTACTGCCAGAATGTTCTAAACTTCATTGTCTCTGGTTCTATTTTGTTTCTCTGGTTGTATTTTGCTTGCTTACCTCACAAGCGTCTTGGCTGTGACTGATCTGAATTCCCCGGTAGCTGGTCTGG
>PVJI01027960.1:0-17053 GCA_004026765.1 Micronycteris hirsuta
CAGAGACACTGAAATTAAGAACAGTCTAACAATAGACAGGGGAGAGGGGGGTGGGGACAATGGGGAGAAGAGTTTTCAGGAATCACTGTAGAGGACACATGGACAGAACTAAGGGGGAGGAGGGAGGTCGGGGGGGTGGGACGGGAGGGGAAGGGAGGGGGGAGGGGAGAGGCTGCAAATAACTGTAATTAAACAAAAAAATTAATTAAAAAATTAAAAAAAAATGAAGTTCTATATTAAGGAAACCCATTTAACTTTTTTATAAATAAAATTTTTTACCATGATACCTTTTAGCATGTAAAGCCTATTAACATCCTGTCCAAACAAGTAGTTTTTACAGAACAACCTCTCCAAAGCTAAAATATCACAAATCACATTCATATTAGAAGTACTCACCTTATAATTTAAAAAGCAGCAATTCACTATTATTTGTAGAATATAGAACCAAGATGTTAAAAAAAGATAAAAAGCACCTTAATGTTGGAAATAATTCCTACTACCATTGCCCTGAAGTTGCTAATATCATTATTATTTTGCTAATCTGGAACCAGAAAAAATAAAGAGGGCACACAATGGCATGCAATTGCACAAGTACCAGGGACAAAAGGCTAGGTGAGAATTTAACTGCAAATGAAAAAATAGAATATATGTATATGTACAACACACAGTAATATTGGCAGCTGTACACCAAGTATACGATTCTCTTTTTAATGAAAAATTTCACTGGAGGTAATGATTAACTGAAGCAATCAACAAATGTGCTTAAAATTTTGATGTAATTTTTAAGTATAGGAAAAGAATGGTCTGATTATTTATTACATCTTCTTAATATAATTAGAAAATTAATTTTTAAATTGTTATTTCATTAAGAAACAGACACTGATACTATTGGTAAAGAATCAAGGTGCATCATCCTTTCATACCGAGAGTTCTTCACTCAGAGTCAGCAGCCTTCCAGCAAAACTGAAATAATATTTGACACAACAGATTATAACATTTAATAATTATTTTTATTAGAACAAAACATTCACTATGCTGTCCTAACCACATCTTAATTTGAAGTACTTTTTATAAATTCAAAGTATTCAATAATTTTTTCTCATATTTCTCATTTGTAAAAATGAAAAGGAAGAAACTCACCCGTCTTAGAAGTTCCTATCATTAAGTGTTGTAAGAGAAATAGTTTGAGCAAGGGCTATGTGAAAATATTTCAGATTAAAGCAAAACGAGAAATTTAAAATAATTAGATTAACTACTCAAGAGAATTAAAATCAACTATACATCAATTTCTTCAATACTGCTAAAAATGATGAAAATGGTTTGTTTTTATTGCTATTCAACTTGAACAGAAACAAATTAGTTCCTTCTTCCCTTTTTACTCTTTCATCATTTTCTATTTCTTTTACAGAGCCTGCTGTTGGAATGAATTTCATTTGCTTTACTAATCACGGATATTATATGGATTGTGTTCCATCTTAGAACATGAGCCTTTCTATATTTGTAAGTTTCTTGCTAACATGTCATGGAATGTAAAAGCTATGGGACTTGGGGACCTTAATTTAAGCTTGTGGTGCTAAAGACACAGCTGTTCATTTCCATGTAATCATCCCAGCTATTAAACCCTTAGTAAGTAAAAAATTAAATCCACTTCCACTGTTTTTCATTGTATTTAAGTACACAATAGTCAGCATTATATAATGTTAGATTTCTTTTAACTTGCTAAAAACATATTTTCCAGAGAAGATAGGTATTGAGAATATGAACTCACATGAAAATGTAAATTTTATTACAGGTTATGCATGTAAGTGACTTTAAAGAAAATATGTTTCCAGAAATTAAAAACCACTATGTACAGTTAACGATATTGTAGGCTCATTAAAAATTTTATTGTACAGTAAAGTTCAAATATAAAAAATTGCATTTTGTAAATTAGTTCTGATAAAATATATAACTTTTCTAGTAAACTCTTAAAAACCTCATCTCACCTTATTTGAAATATATGTACAGTGATAACACTGTTTTCAAGTTTTGTGTCATACAGTTCTTACAATGACATTTTAAAATCACATGATAAATCACTTAATTCTATATAAAGTGCCATGTTAAACAATGTTCTTCCAAGCTGTTTTTTCCCCTGAGGATTTATAATCAAGGATTATAAATTATATTTCTTGTCGTGTCTGCTTAGTCTCCCTTAGCGCCCCATCAACAATGTGTAAGAGTCTTTTGTTTTCATACAGGCTCTTCACAACAGACTTTAATTGTTTATAATTCATCATTTCTGTAGAATCAATACAAAGTTAGAAGGCTAAGATCAAACTAGGGGAATGAGCAACACGGTGATAAATGCTAGATTGATATCTAGAACTTATTCCTTAATATATGAAGTGCTTTAAAATCCGTAAGAAAAAGCCCTGGCTGGTGTGGCTCAGTGGGTTGAGTGCCGGCCTGTGAACCTAAAGGTCGCTGGTTGATCCCCAGTCAGGGCGCATGCCTGGGTTTTGGGCTGGGTCCCCAGCTGGGGGCATGCAAAAGACAACCAACTGGTGTTTCTCTCACACATGGACATTCCTCTCCCTCTCCTCCCCACTTTTTAAAAATAGAGAAATAAAAATCTAAAACCCTTAAGAAAAAATAAGCATTAACTGAAACAAAAGACTGTTAACTCTCGTATACACATACATGTACATTCACACACACCTACACATACCCTCATGTCTTGATCGCACCAAAGAAAGGGAAGCCAAAGGAAGATAAGGAGTGAGGAAACATTGACTTACTAATCAAATACAAAAAATTCAAGTTCACTGTATTCAAAAAAGCAAATCAAACAATAATCACATATCACTATATAGCTCTGATTGACAAATAATTTAAAGGTATAGTATGGATATACAGAAATGGGCCCTTTAGCATAATCCTGCTAGATTTATACGCTGACACACACCACACTTTCTGAGGGCAATTTGGCAACAAGTTTTAAAAGCCGTATGACACACTAATCTCATTTTTATAAAACATTTAATATCCACATGAAACAACTAGAAATGTGTACAGATGCAAATATTGAGTTGTTCATGATGATATTTTTTTCAAATGGCAAAAAAATTAAATTAAAAGTTTAACAAGAGAAGGTTGGTTAAATAAATTGTGATTCCTTATGATAAAAATACTTAAATTTATGATGAAGAGCTTTCTTGACTAGAACGAAAAGAGGTTTATGATAAATTAAATGAAAAAACATCAGATAGCAGCAGAGCAGGGACAAACCAAAACACGGAGCATCTTGAGCACGTCTGACCCCTCTTTAATAGCATGTTGCAACTAGTGCTTCAGTTTTCGGTAAGGGTAAATCTCTCTTTATATTCAAATTAAGATATTGTATAAAATGAAACTTTCTGAACCAGAATTTTCTGGAAAGCATATGAACTATTTATAATCTGGACTAAGGGTAAGTTACTCCTTACTTATAAATAGCAGTATAGTATGCATTACTCACTTGCAGATTTCAGTTGACTTTTCTAATATCAGGTGAATGTCAACCACCTACTTACTTCATGGTCCACAACACAATTTATAACTGCACTATGCAGCTTACACGTGGGCATCACAAAAATATTCAACAGACTTTGTTTCCATTAAGTAGGTACTATTCTCAGTGGTAGTGGGACTACTTACATTTTTAACATTATTTACATGTGCATATGAAAACCTGAGTTAACAAGAAACATATTTTCAATCTTTTCAGCAAAGTTTTGCATATTAAACAAACAGATACACAAACAGTTTTTCTCAAAATCTTAGAAGACTATTTTATTAAACCCGAGTTCATAAAAAATTCCTGAACAACAAAGATGGCCATTCTTACAAAAGCAGGTCCTATCACTCACACCTTTTACTCCAGTACTACATTATGCTTTTGTAAACTCCCACTCACGCTGTTAATCTTTTGTTAAATTCTTTCACTTCCCTTAAGGGCAGTAAGTTTGCATGACTTTTTACTGCCACATCCCAGTGCTCGGAAGTACATCCTATACATAGTAAGCGTCCAATAAATAACAGTTGAATTGACAAATGACAATGAATGGAATTCCAAAAATAAAACATCATCCAAATTCACAGAAAATAAAGGTTAGTTCAAATTCTTAGGAAGCAAACAGAAGCAAGGGATCTTACTAGAAAGAGACAGGGTGGTTACTTGAAACATGTAGGACAGGAAAAGGGTATTAACTCCTGCATCTTCCCTTCCTCCACTTGTGCTAAGTAGTAAAAAAATGGGCTTCTGGTAAGAAGGTGGTATGGCAGTGACTACAGAAATTTTGGCTTGAGAATTAGAGAGTGCTTTACTAGACATACTTAAAACACGTGGCCACAAACATATTGAAGAAAGGTCTGTACTAAACCCTACTCAGGCTAACGGTCAAGTTTGTATATAAAGATAAGCAGAGAACCCAGGCATCATTATGCATTTGAGGAAAATAACAACAGCTGAACGGTGTTTAAGCTATACGTGAGTTACGAATCAGCTGAACAGTAAAGTGAACATTCTTTAATTCACTTCTACCAAGCAAAATCTAATTAAAGTAAAAAATACAAAATATATACACATACATATGCATGAAAAAAAGAATGAAATAAATATACAATATACCAAATTTTAAAAGTAATTGTCTCTGAACAGTATGATTTGGTCTAAATTTTAATTTTTCTCAACTGCATTTTAAAATTTTCCTATAATATTCATGTATCCTTGGAATTCATAATATATTAACTGAAAGACACCACTGTAAGTAATGAAAACATAGTATTTTAGTTACATTATTCCATTTTATAATTTATAATTCACTTACATAAACAGGGCTCAAGGACTCAAGTTTAAACAGCTTTTTTAAAAATCTTTTTCCTTATTTTACTTGTATTAA
Source organism: Micronycteris hirsuta (assembly GCA_004026765.1). Classification (NCBI taxonomy): domain Eukaryota; kingdom Metazoa; phylum Chordata; class Mammalia; order Chiroptera; family Phyllostomidae; genus Micronycteris; species Micronycteris hirsuta. The sequence continues at coordinate 4,923 of PVJI01027960.1, forward strand.
AATATTTAAAATTTGGACATTCATATTTAAAAGCTCTTTAAGAATCAGTTGTAAATACAGATAATCATGTAAAGCATACTGGCTCAAGTGATCAAAGAGCACTAACATTAATCAACAGCCTTATCAGATAAAATATGTTAAAGTAGATATAAAATAATATTTATAATACAGTAATTACAGACTTCTAGTAAATGCCAAGTTATTTATCATCTCTTACAAAACAAATCTCATTCTTAGAAATCTTACTCTCAGGCCAGTGCTGTGTTACCAATATTTGAGCAAACTCTACACTTTCTTCAGCCCCTAAACATCCTTGCAGATTAAGAATTTATGGAAATTTTGAAATAGGATAGGTAATTTTTCAGAGTATAAAATTACTCCAGTAGGCCTTACAAGAACAGTTTGAACATAGAGTTAATAAAGGGAAATAAATTCAACATCAGTAAGAGAGACCTGGGGAAAAAATCTGCCTGAAGAAATCCAAGAACTTTTCATGCTTAAACAAAGTAAGGCCACATTGATGGATTTAAATCATAGTCTTCTACTCCTCACTGATTTAAAAAAAAATTTTGACCAGTGCTGACCTTGAACCTAAACAGCTTCTGCAGATAAAGGAACTGTCAACACATCATATTTGGTATTAAGTAAATGATACTAAATAAAATTAAAATCTGAACTATTTTAGTCATCTAATAATTATCTGAAGTTTCCTAAATTTCATTTTCATACTAATCCAAACAAGCTAGATTATTCATATAAAATTTTTTCTTGAAATGTTATAAAAAGCTCAGTTATATATTAGTAACTTAAGATGTCTTCGATTTTTAAGGTAATGTTGCAATGAATCTCCCAACTAGCAGTTCACAATTTCTTAACTGCAGAGCAATCCTGGTTGCTATGTGCTAGAGTAAAGAGCATAAGAGATACGAAACTTCTTAAGTATTGATTTATCATAAATTACATTTGTTTTATATAAAACAGAGCTTAACACAATTTCCAAATATTGTGGAACCTCATACTTAATTAACAGTCAGATAATGGGCACACCTGTTTAATTGTGATGATTGCAGAAGACTACCTGAGTGGAATGCATTATATTAACTTGAAAAAAAAAGGTTTATGCCAAAACTAGGCGCTAAGTGGCATGCCTGATAATTTCTACAAATACTGTCACAGTGGTTAATAGATCTGCATTGACAACTGAAGCACGTTTCCTGCTAGGCAGCCTTCTGCTCATGTTAGCCTGCTACTTTTCACAGTATATGTCTAAAGAAAGCCATCTCAGCTTGATTCAAATTTTCAAAGAGTGTTTCTTATGTAGTTGTCCAAAAGTAATTTTGAAAGTAGTAAGTAAAATAACAGATGCTACAAAATGTTTGATTAATCAATATATGTCATGATTTATTGAATTTCATGAATTCTATCCATACGGAACATTTTTAAATAGCATTGGTTCACTTCATACTAAAATCACTATGCTCTTTGATTTGTCAGCTCCAACTAGTATTCTAAATAATCATGCAGCAGATTCAGCAAGAGAATATGGTCTTGCTGGTTTTCCATTATATTACAGCCTCATATTCATCATGCTAACCTCTACACTAGGATATCCAAAAACAAAAACAAAACATAATTTTACTATTGATACTTTATAATGATTACAACTTTGTACATTAAAACCACCAAACAAAATATCTGTGATGAAAATCCCTCCCAGTCCTCACGGTGTGAGTCAGTTGGTTGGACATCCTCCGGTAAACCACAAACCAAGAGATCAGCCTTTGATCCCCACTCAGGGCACGTGCCTGAGCTGCAGGACCGTGCTCCGGAGGGGTGCTTGTGAAAGGCAAAGGACTGACTCTCACACGGCCATGTTTCTCTCCTTCTCTTTCTCCCCGCCAATTCCCCTCTCTCTAAGAATATGTTTTATAAAAGAAAGAAAGAAAAGAAAAATCCTTTCCTTTAACGTATAAATTAAGCTACTGGAAGAGATAAAATTTTGCCCTAAATAGGACCAAGTCTTTAGCAAATAGATAAGGGAAAAAACGCTTCTAGTAAGGTAAGTAATGTCTAATATATTCTTTTCCTTACAAGCGATGATATTTGGGGATTCAGATACTTTTCAATAAAGTAATAGCTGTTGTTCATACTACCTTAATTAATGACTAGTTAATTATAACTGATATGGCACTGACTGCAAAAGATAAGGTCATTGTTTTCTTTCATAAAGATGACTACATCATGCCTTAACTTTTTTCTAAAAACGTTTTGATTTCCTTTATTGAGAATGAAGTGAAATGTTCTTAAGGACTTAGTATATAATTTTTCTAAATTAAGAAATAGTTTGTTCTTCCTTGAAAGTCAGAGTGGTATGTTCTTTATTCCAGTGACTTATAAAGAAATAATGAAGAAACTTGAGTTGAAATCATCAATTGACATAAATATTCATGATGATGTAAAAAGATTTCGTAGTTAAGAAGTCCCTGATTGTTGACTTAATCTAAGAATAGAACAATCCTGTATTCTTCCTACGTTTGATAAGCACCAAGATTTAACCAACAGAAATTTTTAAAACACTCAATTTGTAAACACATACAAAAGCCATTTATTCTTCTTTTACCTGTGTTTATTACTCACACTTAAGCAAACTTCACATTTTCACACTATATATTATGCATACAGTATATTCAATATGATGGAAAGAACTGCCATAGGAAATTACAAGGCAGTAAAAGACTAGTAAGGTGTATTCCTTGCCTAAAAATCATCTATATATTATTCAAAATAAAGGAAAATGTCAAAGAAATAATTTAATGAACAAGTAAATGGAATGACAGTTTTCAAATCTTCAAATTAAAAAAATTAAATCTTAAATTTTAGCGCTGGCTGGTGTGGCTCAGTGGACTGAACACCAGCCTTCAAACCAAAAGATTGCCAATTCGATTCCCAGCCAAGTCACATGCCTGGGTTGCGGTTCAGGTCCCCAGCAGGAGGTACGCGAGAGGCAACCACACATTGATGTTTCTCTCCCTCTCTTTCTCCATCCCTTCCTCTCTTTAAAAATAAATTATAAAAAAATCTTTAAAAAAATCTTAAATTTAAAAATGAAAGAACAAAAGTTACAGAAGTACATACATATGCTTAAAGATATGACAGCTGTCTACACTAGCAAAGTAAACCACTGTAAAATAGAATGAACTGTATATTAGTATTAAAGTAGACAGAGTTAGAATTAAATTGAATGAGTGGCAAAGAAAGATGATATAATTTAAAAGTTATTCTATAAAGTTTATTCAATAAAATTACAAGTATTTTTTATCTTTAACAAAGCTATGAAAATTTTTCTTCCACACTCCTTTTCTTCCTTCCTTTCATTCATTCTTGCTTTCACATGTTCAAAAATATTGACTGAATAGCTAGTATTTCTAAGGCATTGGGCTTGCTGCTATAAAGAAATATAGCATGAAAGATTTTGATAAAGACATCTCTAAATAGGATTAATGCAGAATATGGTATTCAATTTGGCTAGGTCTTAAAAGATAAGTAAGTTTTATTATTTTTTTAAAAGAATTTAAAGTTTTTTTTTTTAAGATTTTATTTATTTATTTTTAGACAGAAGGGAAGGGAGGGAGAAAGGGAGGAGAAAAACTCAATGTGTGGTTGCCTCTCACGCACACCTAAATGGGGACCTGGCCTGTAACCCAGGCATGTGCCCTGACTGGGAATCGAACCAGCGACCCTTTGGTTCACAGGCCAGTGCTCAATCCTCTGAGCCATACCAGCCAGGGAAAAACATAAGTAAATTTTATTTATTTATTTATTTTTAAAGATTTTATTTACTTATTTTTAGAGAAAGGGGACAGAGAAAGAAAGAAAGGGAGAGAAACATCAATCTGTGGTTGCCTCTTGCATGCCACCCAATGGGGACATGGCCCGCAACCCAGCCATGTGCCCTGACTAGGAATTGAATCAATGACGCTTTGGTTCGCAGGCTGGCACTCAATCCACTAGCCACACCAGCCAAGGCAAAAGATAAGTAAATTTTAGACATTTGTAGACGTATTTTAAGAGCATCGTAGGCAGAGATCCTCGAGCACTACATTACAAAGTCTGAATTTTGGGCAGACATAAAAAATATTTGAGCAAAGTTGTTCAAATTTTGGTTTTACTCTCCCTAGATAGTTTATAATTTACAAAGCAGAAAAATATGTGTATGTATATCTACATATAAGTAAACATCATATGAAGAGGCATCAAATATACTACCTACTCCTAATTTACATATGATATAGAAGATAATTGATTAAATTTTAAATATAATTATCTCATGTTAAATACAAAATGATTAATATTTTCACCTTCTGGCTACTTTCACCTAGAACAAACTTTCAAGAATAGTTAAATATATTTTATACGTGTGTATTATTTAAAGTAATGTCTACTAACCAGTAATGTAGACTGGTTCCAACATGTAGAAAGTATATACAAAGGCTAAACATTACAGATTAGTCTAAACTTTCCATTTGTAAAACAAACAGAGGATATTGGGAACTATACATAATTTGTTGAACTTTGCCATCCTTACATATTTTAATAATTAACAGAAAATGATCCTAAAATGCTCTTGTATTAGTAATTCAGAATTTTGTAAGGAGGATATTTTACTTTTATGTTATAAAACATAATAGGTTCAAAATGTTTCTGGTAAAGTCTAGTAGAGAATATTCAATTTAAGAATTTAATTTAAGGAAATTGCTAAAAAAATCACACAAAGTGAGTAATTTTCTAGTAATAAGATAAGATTTAAAAAGTCCTAGTGCTACAATTGCCATTAAATTTAATTCTTTGAAGCAGGGATACATGTGATTAACCAATTGGCAATACTTAAAAAAAATTAACATATTATAATAAGGAATCTGATTTATAAAAGTCATCTGGAAGCATGCATGAAAAAACCTGTTGTCATGGAAACAGCCAGCGTTAATGGCAATAAATCCAAAAGAAAATAACAGTGCTTCTGAACAATGAATGAACACAAAATGCTGCTTGTGAAATAAAAAAACACAATAAAAAGAAGTATAATATTGTGTAAAATGTTTTAAAATTTTCAATTCCCTTCTGCTACTTTTGCTTTACAACATGTCGAGTAAAAATACTGATAAATATTAGTACTGAAACTAATAAAAAGCATTCTCAATCAGACATTAACTAGGGAACTGGAAATGACACTATTATTAAAAGAATCTACAAATGCACTAGTTCTTGTGCTTAATAACATCAAACTCAAAACTATTAGATTGTTCATATGATACTAAAATATATATTATACTTAATATATGAGTTCTGTTCAGAAGGTATCCAGGCATATAATATGAAAAAGAGAGACATTCATTGAAGAAAATACAAGAAACATTGTACATAGGACAATGACACCTCAGTCCCCTTCAAGTAGGCACCTCGGGACTTCACACAGTTCTCCCAATCATCATCTGCTGCCCTGTGGTATTCTCCTATATCTCATCACAGTCTGAAATCTCTTCCCTTTCAAATGTGATTTTACTTTTGGGAAAAGCCAGAAGTCACATGGCACCAGCTCTGGGCTGTAAGAGTACTGAGTTACCTTGGTGACTTGATGTTTCACCCAAAAATTCTGCACAAGGCTTGATGCATGAGCGGGCGTGTTGTGATGAAACTGCAAATCACCAGTTGCCCATAGCTGTGACCTTCTGAATCACTGGAATAGTTTCCGTGGAGGAATGTTCAAGCTTAATGCAAAACATGATGTAGATTCATCGCTCTACTCACTCAGTCATTTTGAATGTGACGGCCACACAGTACACATGCTCACTCATCAGTGTCTATCACCCCCACTGACTAGTACAGTGAAGTTGCCAGTGTTCGTGCATGCGCATTACAGTCAACACTCCTTGGGTGCAGGGATACATTGATGTTGCGCAAACTGTTCTTGTTAAGTTAATAAGAGCTGGACTTTTTCTGGATAGACCTCGTATACACAATAGATAGCATCTGCAAGTAGTAAATGTTTTGGAAGAGCTAATGTCCATTACTAAAAAACTATAGTATGATATTGTACTGCTTTCAGCTAAAATATTTTAATAATTTATTAATGTAATATTCAATAGAGAATTAAAATGTTTAAAAGATGGCTTTAAATGAAATTTAATGTCATTTATTTTAAAAAATTAAGCAAAATAGATTTAAATTTGAAAATTCATGAAATCAGGATAAGTTTAACATTAAATATCTAGCTAAATTATATTATACCAAAATCATGTGGTTAAAAATTTGTGTCATCAATTTAAGTACAGGTCAAAATATAGAGAAATGACCCTCACCTTACCTGCATTTTTTCAATATTAAGAAATAAATAATAGTTTCATATACCCACTCTGTTAAGTACACTTTTTTATGTATAATATCCATGAGAAAAAAATGATCTACATGTTCAGTTATGGAAAATATGCATTCTTGCAAATTAATATTTTATGTAATATCACCAACATGTTTAGGTTAAAGGGATATAATTCTCCAACAGACAAGCATAAATTTAATATAATTAGTTAAAATGTTTAAAATATGACATCATATATTGATAAATAGGTAATGTTTAAGATTTATTTCTTCATTCTGAGTAGAGGAATGTGTGCAGTTTGACAAATAGTACTTTGCCTTTTTGACAGCTACAAATAGTACCTTGCCTTTTTCTCTCAAAAGAGTATCAAATCATAATCAAAGCTCCCACAAAAATATAATAAAAGGTGTTATAATAGTTTGGCATTGTTATATAAAAATTGCCTTTATTTTTCTTGTTTTTTAAACAAGTTTAAGTCGCCTGGCTGGTGTAGCTCAGTGGATTGAGCGTAGGCTGGAAACCAAGCGGTCCCGGTTCAATTCCCAGTCAGGGCACATGACTCGTTTGCAGGCCAGGTCCCCAGTGAGGGCCATGTGAGAGGCAACCGTACATTGCTGTTTCTCTCCCTCTCTTTCTCCTTCCCCTCTCTCTAAAAATAAAATAAATTAACCTTTAAAAAAAAAAAAGAACAAGTTTAAGTCAAGAGTTTCAAATGAGCCTTTGATGAAGAAAATTTATTCTATAAATTAAATATAAATTGATGTGAGGACATTATAAACTATATCCATTTGTATTAAATCAATCCTCTAGTATATTTACCCTTGTCTTCTGAAGCAAACCCACATCCTGACACTATATTTCTTTCATTTTCTTCTTCTATCATTCTACCCTAATTATCTCAATACACTATTTTATTATTACTTTTATGTTTCTAATCTATCTACTTACATCTAGTAAGTTTTCTTTTTTTATTACTTTATTGTTCTTCAATTACAGTTGTCTGCATTTTCTCCCCTCCCCTACTCCCTACCCCATCCAAACCCACCTCACTCCCTTGCTCCCACCCTTTCCCTTGGTTTCATCCATGTGTCCTTTATTGTAGTTCCTGAAAACCTTTCTCCCCACAATCCCCTCCCCCTCCCTTCTGCCTATTGTTGGACTGTTCTTAATTTCAATTTCTCTAGTTATATTTTGCTTGCTTTTTTCTTTTGTTGATTATGTTCCAGTTAAAGGTGAGATCATATGGTATTTGTCCCTCACTGCCTGGCTTATTTCACTTAGCATAATGCTCTCCAGTTCCATCCACGCTGTTGCAAAGGGAGTAAGTTCCTTCTTTCTCTTTATCTTATCAGCAATCTACTTATTCTACTTTGCAATATCTGTACACATTTTTAAATGGTACTCCAAAAATGGCCAACAAAGAATAAAAATGGACAATATTTGTTACCTTGAAGCTATGAAAATGATATCAAGGGAAATTATTTTAATCCTTATCCTATTGTTAGGTGTATCATTTTTGAGTATTTGCCTGTTCACAGGGCCACTGCTTAGGGTTCCAATTCCCCAAAACCTGATGTGTTCCCTGCAACTCTGCAATATGATTGCTCTGAGCTTATATTTATCAGCATTTAAAGAAAACAATTGTCCAAGTCTAAAAGTTCCTAAAATCAGGTGATGCTTTTCAAGAAATTTTCTGAAACCCTAATTATAGAAGTATTTCCTTATTATACATGCATTATTCAAAGTTGATAATAATTGAACAATATAAATTTTACTTTGTTTTGTTCATTAGTAGTCAATTTGCCAGGCACAAAATACACACTCAATTAATACTCATAATTTACTCATCAAATATGTAAACAGAGACTCCAAGTAAGCTGTTATCAAACAAACGACTGCATTCAAAGATAGGTGTGCAAACTTTTATGTTACTAATCTATTTAAAGATGACTTGTCAGTATGTATTTATACTGCTATTGTGGTTATTGTATATTTTAAAGAAATAGGAGATCCTAGACACTCATCCTTTTTCTATTAGAAAGGATAAAGATAAAATAAAAAAACAGTATTACAAATACTATTAAGGGTTATATTACTGTTTACTTTTCTATGACAATAACTGCAGATCTTCATCTGTAAAGAATGAATCATGGCTATTTCTTGAAATCCTTTATTAAGTCTACACATTTCCCTTCTTACATTCATAAATTTCTACAAATTATATTATTTGTATTTTAACACATTGATGTGTAATTTTAAAAAGTGAAATATCATAAGTGTATATCTTAAATTTTCAAAAACACACCCACATAACCAGCACCCAGATAAAGATTTAGAGCAATGGCCCACTGCATACTGCCTGCTCTCACCAAGACTAACTGCCATTCTGACAGCTAGGATCAGCAATTAGTCTGCTTGATTTTGAACGAGATGTAAATAGTCATACAGCATTCACTCTCTTATGCCTTTTTTTTTTTTTTTGCCAGATTTAGTCACATTGTATTTTTAGTTAACTCATTCCTATTGCTGCATGGTATCCCACTGTGTGAGTATAACAATGTATTTTTACATTCTACTATTAATGAGCATTGATTACTTTTCAGTTTGGGGTTATTGCTAATAGTACTGCTATTCTTGCATACGTCTTTTGGTGAATATAGGTACACATTCCATTGATATGCTGAAGGAATAGAGTTGCTATGCCATACGTATGATAAGTGTACATTCAGCTTTATGATGCGCCCAAATGATCATCCAGTTTACATACACTTCTTCCAGTGGTTTGAGAGTTGAAGTTAATTCAGATTCTTGCCAACACATAGCACTGTCATTCTTTTTCACTTCAGTCATGCTGGTGGATATACGGTGGTCATATTATTTTTAAAATTTGCATTTCCCTAATAAATAATTGAGAAATCTATTGGCCTTTGGGATATTCTCTTTTGTGAATTCTTGTTCAGTTGTTTAGCCCATTTTTATATTGGGTTTTAACTTTTCCTTATTGGTTTAAAAGCATTCAATGCATATTCTAAATTTAAGTCCCTGTAGATATATGTATTACATAAGTATGTTCTCATTTCGTGTTGTGTGTTTACTCTGTGTTAATGGTGCTTGTTGATGAACAGAAGTCTTTAATTTTAATGATCCAGTTTACCATTTTTTTTCCTGTATGGTTAGAGCTGATGTCCCACTTTGGAAACATTTGCTTACTTTAAGGTCATGAAGACATTCTCCTTTATTTCCAACTTTTTCTGATCACTGACATTCATATTTGCAATCTCTCTGTGATTGATTTTTGACAGTGGTGTGAGGCAAGATATATGTTTTCCATTTGGCTAACCAGTTAACCCAGACTGCATTTTCCTAACTGCGCTAGAGGGTCACCTTCATCATAAATAAACTCACTTCATACATTTGGATTTACACCTGTTCTCTTTATTAAACAGTTTTTTCTATTTCATTGATCTACTTGCCTATCCCTGCAACATTACCATAGTCTTATTTAGCTGTTTATCTTCAACGATGCTTTTTAAAAAATGAACTACATCATTTTCCTGGTCAGAGTCCCCAAACATTCAGGATAAAATCCAAACTCCTTATTAGGGCTTACAATGCCCCTTCTTTCCTGGCTGCTCTACTTCTCTCACTTTCTCTCCTAAAACCCTGCCCTTGCTCTGTAGGCTGCGGCTATAATGTCCTTCTTGAAATATCCTACCTAGATCTTTTTGCTACAAGGTTCTTTCCCCCAAAACTATCATTTTTACATGACTTACTTCTTTACAAATATCACTGCTCAGATAGGTCTATCTACAAAACTCCCTTCTCCTTCTGAAATAATGTTCGTAATTTAGTTGTCTATTAATTTTCTTGGCCAAAAGCTTCATTGGAGCAGGGATTTTTATAGGTCCTGTTTTATTGTTTTATTTCAAGCACCTGGGCATATAATAGGTACTTATTAAATATATGTTGAATGTAGTATTAAAAGAGGCTATATAATATGGTTAAAAACAACACAAAATTATAAGTTAGGAAAATTAAATAGAATATCTAACTTAGAATGCTAAATAAGACAAGTTAACAATTTTATTGTTATTATAAATATCAATGTTACTGTTCATCACTTTCAGGATAAAACTTAAACACTAATTTTACCACAAATAATACTTATAGGAAAAATGAACTCATAAACAGGTTACATGTATACCACAGTATATATGCTACAGTATATAAGTCACCAGGTCATTTCAAAAGAGGTATCTTTTGAACTCTATGATGTTTACAAACTATTATCAGTTTCCTCTTCCACAATTTAGAATAATGATAATATGCATTTTTTTTAATTTTCAGAAAATATTTGTTGAAACAATACGCAAAATTTGAAGTGGAAAGAGAATTGGAAACACATCAAATATTCTGGTATAATGTCAACTATAAATAAGACTATAGTTAAATTGCATTCAAAATTTTAATTTCTATCATAAACAGGGTATAAGTCCAATAGTGTGATTTATGTTAAATAGTTCATTTCAAAGGGATAACAAATCAAGCGTTATTATGTCTTAAAACATCCTTAAACGTGCTGGCTACAAAACAAAGAAAAATTACATTTGAAGATGCATACTCATTTCTGACAAAAATGTTCATTCTGTAGACCATTTTAACTGTAGTGTATAGAAAAAATTTTAATCCATATATACTATTTAAATAAATGCAGACATTTAGAAAATCTTAACATTATTTCATAAATAAGTTATTATTTTCCTAAATAACAAACACCATAAATGAAAAAAATTAAGATTTATTGTTTTCAAAAAAATTAAATGCTTTGTTCTTTAAATTTATGATCAAAACTGAGTTACTAAGTTTTTCTTTGAAATTCCAAATTCCAACTGCAGAATATAATCTCAAAGTTATAAAATTTAGGTACCTGACTAATGTTCAAATCCATAAGAATTAACTTCAAATAAAACTTAAAAAGAAGTGAAACAGATAAAAAACATACCTCCCCCAAAATGACTGCCTGTAAGCAATAATTAGCCAAAAATTATAATGTATACTATACAGAAAAAGATAAAACTGTAACACTTCATTGTTATCTCTGATGGAAAGACTAAGTTCATTCCAAGTTATGTTAAACCTGGAAATTTTTAAAAAATTCCTACTGTTGTTGATCTTGGAAATTAAAAAGGTGATTTAAATGCTCAATTGAAAATTAGACATTTCATATTTTTGAAAAAGGACACAGATAAGACTGTATACCATCCTATCAGGTCTAAATTTATAATTAACAGAATATTTGGCATTTATATACCACCACTACCAACAACAAAAATGAATCACTAGAAGAAACATACTCTAGAAAATAAAAGAATTACATATATTATTAAAAAATTACAAATAATTACCATAAAAAATGAAATTGGAAAACTATTTTAGAAAGAAAAATTGGATTTACAGTTTATACACAGAAGATATTACATTCTGGGCATATTAAAGAGCTAGCGATTTACATTTAAAAAAAATTTACTTCTCGAAAAAAGACATAAAGAGGGCCCAGATTCATATGAAAAGATGCTCAACATCATTAGCCATCAAAGAGATGCAAATTAAAACCACAATGAGATACCACCTCACACCAGTCAGAATGGCCATCATCAACAAAGCAACAGATAACTGTTGGAGGGGATGTGGAGAAAAGGGAACCCTACTGCACTGTTGGTGGGAATGCAGACTGGTGCAGCCACTGTGGAAAACAGTA
>PVJI01027961.1:0-17051 GCA_004026765.1 Micronycteris hirsuta
ACCAAAACAACAAGCAGGGAAAATATTCCAATATTCTTGATTTGTTTAACGTGATACTGAATTTAGTCTTTTCTCTGTATTAACCATTGTATAATCTAGTGTATTAGAAAGAAGCTTCATCTTTAACATCAGAAAAGTTTTTGCTGTACCTTGTGAAAAATACACTATAGCTAGAATACCCATTTTATTTTATAGTAGAGAATAAACTGTTAATTTATTAATAACTCCCTCTTTGGTAAACACTAGTCCCATGCAGTAGCTTACTAAATTGTTTCAAAACTATGCATATCTGTTTTCTATTATCAATAATTTTCAGATAAAATCTAGATATTCAAAAGAGTAATATAAGCTTGTAAGTAGGATTTTATCACAGATCATTTATTCTAAGGCCATTTTTTTCTGTTTTTTTTACTATATTTTATATTCCCCTCTCATGTTTTTCCTTCCAAGAGAAGAAACAAAATCTTTTTAGAAACTTCCTATCATCCAGTAGGATAGCCAGGGTTAAAATAAACATTCACAACTTCCCGTACCTACAGATTGTCCAAAATGCTGAGGTCATTTCAGAATGTAATTAAAATGATCAGGACCTGGCTATTTACTGAATGCCTTCCATTTCTGTAAGTTTCTCTAAATATAACTGATCTGATACACATTATAATCTACTTAGTGTTGTATATTATGCACAATAATTTACACACTTTATCTCAAAATTCTCATGGCAATTTATATATGAAATATGTTCTATAATCCTGCTCTGTAGATGTTTTCTGTGTGCTCAAGAGTTGAAGTAACCTCTTCAAGTCCATGCAAATGGTAAGTCAAAGGCAGTCAAGCACTGTCATCCACCTGATGACTATCCACAAAGCAGAGGGTCAGTTTCACCAAGGTCACAAAGAGTGCGATGTTTGTGAGTAACAGCTTTGCTTTAGTTGATGACCAGTAATTGACCTTGATTTCTGCTTTGATAAACTGGAGGCCTATTCATTCTGAAATTTGCTTCCTCTTAAGCATCTTCTGGACATTGACAAGGCAGTGGCTGTCCAATGGGGGTAGAACAAGAACTGGCATTATCATGCTGCTACTTTGACCATGGATTAGTTTTTGTGAAGGAAAACCACCATAAGTAGGATATTTGACATAATTTCCATGTTAATATCCTATCCCTATTCATTCCTTTAATCACTTGACTGGTATATGTATCAATATTTAGATCTGACATTTTATTTACTGAGGTTGATTGCTTAGTTTATTAAGAGATAAATATTGACAGTTGTCTCTGGAAGCTAATGAGACAAGGCATTTCTGAAGTTTGTAGCAAATCTAGACTACTCCACAGATATAAGAAAAGTGAACACAATGTGTCTTGCTTTCTATCAGTAGAATCACTTTACTTGTATGTAACTACTTTCCTTAAGAATTACTACTGGAAGGAAAAAGAGAGAGAGATCTTCTAAAATCACTAACAAAACGTTTTCAAGATTTTAAACAATTCGAAGTAAAAATTCCTCTAATGTGAACATTAGCACAATTTTGCAGTAACTTTGAAAGTCATGCATTTTCATTATAGATAAATTGAAAACTAATGAGTTTAAAATGATGGATAAAATATCAAGGCCAAACAATGTATTTTAATGTAATTACTTTTGGCCTTTCTTTCTTAAGGTAGGTAAGGATATTTTTTTCTTAAAAATAAAAATGGTGGTCACTCAATATGTAGAAAATAATATCTTATGTCTATGTTTACATAAATCATAAACTTAATATACATTAAATTTGAATGTTTAATTTTTTTAGTTATTCTTAAATAGCGTGTCTCTGCACTTGGACTTCATTATAGCATATTGAAATAAGTATATTTATATCACTGAAACAATTATTAGTTACAAAGTGCAGGTTGATTCTCAAAGTCTATGTTCTAAGATAATCTGTACATATATTCCAGAATATACTATAGCTATATACAGGTAAGAAAAAAAAACCCTGCTGAGAGAGAAGGTAACATACGCTTGTTCCCTGAGATCCTTAACGGGGCTAATAGCAGTTTATTGTGTGCTGATGCTAAGGAAAGAAAGAGAAGAAAGCAACTCCAGCAAGCGTTTGAAACCGGTCCGGTAATGGGCTGTATAATTTTTCCCTGGGCAGCCCCGCCAGCACAATCTAAAACTGCCTCCTTGCAGTGTGCATTTCACGTAACGGCAGTGCAGAGTGGCACACCGAGGTATTCCTGATGCCAGAACTCCACCACCATGGACAACAGGGCTCCTCACTGGCCTACAGGTGATCCCCAACATGAATTTATGACCTGAATGTGAAATTGGGTTTGTCTATAAACTTCTTGGAATGAATGTGCTTAGAATTTCTGATGGAATGCTTACAGATGAAGTGATTCATTCAACAGGTATTTATCGAACTCCTTCTATATTGAAGGCAAAGTACTAATCTTGCAAGATGTAAAGATGAACAAAAAAAATGCATCCTTTTGTCACATTGAGACAAACTCAAATAAGCAAACAAACAATGCAAAGCCAATGTTTATCTAGGAGCAGATCTTCCTAGATGTTTACTCAATACATAGTTCTTATCTTGATGGACCTATAGCATCATCTGCTATAACTGTATCAGCTCTTCTAATTTGGTATTCTTCCTTTGGCATGCAGGTCAGCGTCCTCTTTTGGTCTCCGTCTTACTTTGTGACTACTTACTCTCAATACCCTTTGTTCTTCCCCTCAGAGCTTAGTGTCTTGAATCTTGTCCATCTTTACTCACTCTCCTGGTGACGTAATTCACTAGCACATATTAAAATATCTTTAATGTGCTTTGAACTCCTTGAATATATATGTCAGCTCTCTCCTAAATTTCAAAGCCATATATCAAACTGCCGGCTTGGTTTTTCCACTAAGATAACAAACAGGCATTTTAAACTTAATTCACTTAAATTTTGGCTCTTAATAGTTCCCCCTTCAAAGCCTGCTCTACCCTCATTCTTGACAATTCATCCAATGGCAACTCAACCTTACATTTGCTCCCACCAACTCTCTGGGATCATCTTTCTCTCATATCTCACATCTAATAATGTATGAGAGGTTCCTATTGGCTCTTTCTTCTAAATGAACTTTGATTTTGATTTTTATCACTAGCTTCTTAGCTAGTTTCCCACCCTCCACCATTATCACCCATAATCTCACACACACACACACACACACACACACACACACACACACACACCCCTAGCATCCAGAATGACCAGTTTAAAACGTAGGTTAAGTATTATCATTTCACTTTTCAACATAGTGCAGAGGCTTCCCATTTCAAGGTTAAATGATGGCCACACACCCCTGTTATACTGTTATTCTCCTTACTGTATACTTTGATGTTCCGTGAACATAATATGTCCTATTGAAGTATCTTGTGTCAGTTGTCCCTTTATCTTTAATTGTTTACATTTCCCTGATTCTTCTCACTTAACTCTCCACGTATTTCAAGTCTGTATTTGAATGCTACCTCATTAATGAGAACATTTTGACTCCCCCCCCCACTCCCACCCCCCATAACCAAAACGCTCACACATCCTAATGCTATTTTTTCATGCTACACTTTGCTTATGGCAGCTTTCCCTTACCATTATATTATATAATGTATCTGTTTTGTTTATTATATATTATCAGCCTTAGTCTATTCTGTAAGTTCTAGTATGATTGTTGTTTTTACCTATTTTGTTTAGTAACATATAGTGGGACTCAGAACAGTACCCATCATAGAGATGTTCAAAACTATTTCCTGTACAAATTAATGCAGTTAGGACCCAGAATCTTAACACAGATCACAATTTGTTTTTTTTTTTTTTTGCCCCAGTGTCAAAAGGCATGTGTCAATAGGTCATACATTTTTGTTCTTTTACATGTGTATCTGGAAAAAGAAGGAAGAGTAGATGCTGAGGGATAGTGATTAAAGAGGCTGGAATGATTTCCTACTAGTTTGTCTGGTACGAAGGGATGGGTTTGGCTCTCACTACTTCCATAAAAAGCATTTCCCCCATTAGGAAACTATGCTCTTTTTTTGCATTCATTCTGAGTCAAACTTTCTGTGCGGTAGCCCTTGCTCTTGTCCGTGGCTTATCAAAACTGGATCTTTGACTTCTACTTAACAGCATGGAAACTATGTTAACAGAAATTTACAGAAAGTTGGGAGCACCATTCAGTTTCCATTTCATCAGAAACAGCTTTTCTTATATGATAGATTGGTACCCAACCATGACTCATTGTCAGAGCTCCTGAGACTGTGACCTCTTACTTTTCTCTTTCTCTCAAACTAGAAATGGGATACTAAGTATGCTCTCACACCATGGTGTTTTAATGTACCTTAATATTATTCAGAATAGGCAAAGAGGAAAGATAAATTCAGAACTATAAAGCTATCTATGTGCTCTATAGCCAGCCTCTCTGTGCCATGTGGGACCATGGTTCAGCAAAGTCACTTGATACATTGGTATGTTCAGTTTCATAGCTAATGGCTTTGGGTTTGTGCTCTCACTTCATATATGTGTAAGAAGAAGGCCCAGTTTACCAACTGATGAGTGGCTTAATAAAAAAACGGAGACAGAGTGCCAACTGAACAAAATCAAGGAGCTACCCATTGAGAAGAGAAGCACTTTCTTTTTAAGTCTAATTTGGGTTCTATATAAAAGAATTGAGTGAGAATTTTTTCTCACTGCTCTCAGCTCAAGAAAGAAATAAACGCCAAGTAGCAACGATCCTCCTTAATTTTTTTCCTTTCTTTACACTGAAGAGGTGAAAATTACCCAATTTGTACATCTATTACAAGTCACTTTAGTGATTCCCAGAGAAGTGGGCTGCATTTCTCTTTCCCTGCACCACTGCACAATATCTCAAAGCAGGACAGATGGATCAGATGACGATCTTTGATAAAAAGCACCTGTTTATTGAGGTAGTTTTAAGCTGCTTAAAAGTGTACATATGGAATGAACTTTTACAGACTAATTAGAATTATTTGGATGAAGAAAAAGTAGTATGCCATGCCAAGGGGAGAAAACATCACTTCTTTGTCTAACCCGTCATTTCACAGAGAACAAAGCTGAGGTACGGATAGCCCGATCTACAAATATGGAATAATGAGTAAATGAACTTTGTAGATCTATGCAAATGGCATATTTTTACCCACTGGTTAACATCAAGAGATCATGCTGCACCACAAAGTAGCATAAACTTTGGGTTAGATTTACAAGAAAGATTTATGTCACTATTCCCCAGTTTATTCACTATGAAACATTGGGTAAGATGACAAAGATCTCTAAGTCTCATCAATAAAATTAAAGTAGCAATTCTTATCTGTTATAATATGGCACACAAAGACAATAACAATAACAACACAAATAATTAAATCATAATATATTCCAGGTACTCTGTAAATGTTTCACGTGTATTAATGTATGAGTGTTCCAACAACTCTATGGCTACAGTATTATTACTATTTCCATTGTACAGAGTATTAGCTCATCATGAAATTAAATAACTCCTGTAAAGCACTTGGTAAACATCCTGATATGTATTGTATAGTAAATTTAAATTATCATGTTATCTCATTATACTCATTATCATAATTATAACTCATATTTTATTCATGATATTTATTATACCCTCTATAATCTTCCTCCATTTATAAAATCTCACATTCCTATCTGACCGTGAGCACAACAGCAGAAAATTGCAGGTTTGGAAGGAATTCTTCATTTACATCAAAGTTTCTGCTGTAACAAGTACAAAATTTATTTATTATGAAATAAACCTTGGTTTAAACAAGAAAATTCCTTTTGTGATTTCTGAATCTGAAGGGCTTACTTTATAAATAAGATGTGAAGCAAGGTACCTACTGATGTAGGATTTTTATACACATTCACACACATGTGGAAACACACACATGTTTTGCTTCCTATTTCAAATTACAGCCATTTCTTTGTAGTGGTTCTTTGTAAAAATTCAGAGTTGCATTTTTATGATCTGTGCATTTTCCATATGGTTTCAGCAAAAGAGTTACATAAAATCACATGTAAAATATTAATAAAAGTGAGTTTTCAATCATATAATATCTGAGAGAGCTATCAATCAAATGACCCTCTTTGAAACAGTTACTAGACTATTTCCTAAAGCAGGAAGAAACACAAAGCAGAAGAGGGGAGTAAGAAATTAGAAGACACGGTGAAGAAGCCAGTTAGTAACACTGAATGAAAATGTAATAGAGAGGAAATATGCAGTCCGTACTGAAGGCTCTTGTACAAGCAAAGTCTATATGTCTATAATGCAGTGCGGCAGGACAGGGCTAGCCATGACTTTAAGGCTTGTATTTTATGATATATAATTTTATTTACTCAAAAAAACAACTTATGTGTTCCACGAGTTAGTAGGTGTTAAAAGCATATCAATGCATTTTTGTAATATAGATCAGTGTCCGTTCAATTTACAAAAGGAGTAATCAGGCAGACTATTTCTTTTTAAAATTTTGTAATTCCCTGATCTTCGTGAGGGGTAGTTCTCCCTTCAATACTATTTGCATCAATATTTTATTGTTGGAAAGAGGAAATCTTGTCATAAAACTAACAGGCTATCATTTACAAGTCTTTTATTTTTTTTATTTTTCATTTTGTAGAAATAATAGAAGAGTAAGAATTTATTTATGAACTATCCTTATACAATGGACATAATTAAGATAGTATTAATTTTATTCAATAAATTTTTTATCTTTCAATTACAGTCGTCCCCATTACTCTCCCCCACCCTGCCCACCCACTGGGCCTCCGTTGTCTTTGTCCTGTTGTCTTTGTCCATGTGTCCTTTATACATGTTCCTTAACGACCCTCCCCCTTCTTTCCCTTGTTCTCCCCTTTCCCTCTCCCTTCTGGTTACTGTCATTTTGTTCTTTATTTTCATGTTTCTTGTTCTCTTTTGCTCGCTTGTCTGTTTTGTTGATTAAGTCCCACTTACAGGTGAGATCACAAATATGAGTCTTTTAAAGTGTGTCTGTCTTTCTGGGGTCTGTGCTGTGCTTCTTGTCCCCTCAGTGCGTGTGACTGATACAAACCTCAGGGGTTTTACTGCAGTCTAGCCGGTGTTTATACTGTTTCCAGCACTCCCCTCCAACTATGAAGACAGATAAGTATGATTGATGAAAGTCCATCGTCTTTCCTAAGCCACAAGCAAAATATTCAACAGCTGTTTGATTTTGTTTTCTATAATCAGTACTCAAATTTCTGTCGATTTCCCTAAAGGCATCTGTAATAAAATTTGCCAACTATTTAATAGTGACTGAAGTAGTTTCTACAGCTTTCTTTATTCATTCATTCTAATTATGGCATTAGAAATCTAAAGGCCCTGTAAAACTCAAATCGCTATTTTTGAGTCCTGGTAAATTTTTCTTTGTGCTATAGTGAAGCGTGTTAGGTATTACTGAGTAGGACAAACAAAGTCTTAGGAAAATCTTCAGCCTCTCATTTCCTTAGATAGCCCTCTCATATTACAATCAATAAGATCAATGCATTGATCTGTATTCATAAGACTAATATTTCCACTTTTTATTCATGTAACAGCATTATTGATATTAACAGTTTTAAAGTTTTATTATATTTAATATACTTAATTTAAATGATTAAAAATAATTACTAGACCTCTATTAAAAATATAAATAAGATAAAATAAAAAGATAAAAATTAATACTGTTTTGAGCATGTGTTTACATAAATAGTTTACTACTTATGAACCTGTGGATGGCCTTATGATTGAGTTGAATGAACTTCGTAAGTTAAAGAAACATATACATAATTTATCCAAAGTTAGAAGAAAAATAAAAAAATAGAAAGCTCTTGTAGAGGTCAAAATTCATAACTTATTTCTCAACAGACAATTTTGGATTTTATGCTGTTAAATAGGTCAAAGAATGAAACTGGGTGGAAGAATTATGAAATACCATCTTAAAGTCCAGCCATGTACCTTGGGCTGCAAATTCTTCATATTGGAGCCAACTAAGCAAGACTGAAATAACTGAATGGAACTCTCAAAGGACTGTTTTTGTCAGTGGTGACTTTGCATATTTTCTCTTTCTCTACTTCAGGTATCAACAATCACATGAAAATTAGAGCTACCATAAATTTGCTTTATTCTATTGACAAGAAGTTAACTTACTTTAGGATTAGGGTTCATTGGGGTTAAAAGGAATTAAGCCATGTGACCTCTTACATTAGAAGTTACGAATTAAAGGTTAATGGAGGTCCACACTTAACAATCTTGAATACTCAAAGTATGGGGTGTATAGATCCATCTAGGTTGAAGGAGATTCAGGTGACAGAAGGAAGAGCTGTTAGGAAACTTCTAGTGCTATTTGTAATATATAAATGTCTGTGTTTTATTTGTCCATGGCCTAGAATTCAAGAGAATGATTGAAATTTCCTTAAGTATCCAAACATAGTGATAGGATGATAGAATTACAGAAAGTGATTGAGTTAACCAAACATTCACACATCCGTTAGGGAAAGTAAGAAATAATACATGCTTAAGAAACACATAGTGGATTTTAGTGGATTTTAGATTGAAGATGCAATCATAAAACTAATGCCCTCCAAGTAAAATGGTCATTGTTTTTGCATTGTTCATGCAAAAGCAATCAGAAGAGAAAGCAATCCATGAGAGATGCTGTTTTCAGGGAAGGTTTTGAGAAATACTATTAGGTAAGGAGAAACAAGTAAGAGAGAAAAAGAGGCTAGGCCAAGGTAATGACCTTTAACTTGGTACTTAGATCATGGCCTGAAAAGACCACGATTGACAATCATCCATGTTTTCAACACAAGACTGACTTCCAGGTGAGTATTGTAAAAATAGTACCATAACTCATAAGCAACTGCCATTATAAACAGTTTCGATAACTAGCACTTATAATGAAAATTATAGAACATTACCTTTTCAAAAGTCCAGTATAACTGTTATACATCATTGCAAAGAAAAGTTAACAAGGCAGGACTGAGACTGCTATCCTTACACAGGCCTCCTTTCAAGGTTGGCTCTTGACTAGTAACTAAGAGCGTAAACAGTAAAATGTTTCCTACACTCATCATTTATTTTCCCTAAACGGGAAAAGTGGCTCACGGTGCCTAGAAAAGACAAATAATGTGATTTATGCTGAACACCTGCTTTCCTTCTGGGCATCTGGATTTTGGTACACACTAAGCTGAGGATGCCTATGTGACAAGCCCCCAGTATAAACCCTCAGCACTAGTCTCTACTGAGTTCCTCTGTTAGACAAACTTTCACACATACTGTCAGAGTTTGATGCTGGAGGTATTCAGTATATCCCTGTGACTCTATGGGAGAAGACGCTTGGAAATTTGCACTCAGTTGTTCTTCTGAAGTTTATTCTATGTGGGTTTCCCTTTGCTGATTTTGCTCTGCATCTTTTGCTGGTATAAATCATACTGAAGAGTATGACCGCATGCCGAGTCTTCCCAGTCTTCCTAGTGACCACAAAACACGAGGATAGTCGTAGGGACTCCAAAATCAACACCAAGGAAATAAGAAACAAAAAATCGACACTATAACATTTCAAAAAATTATAAGAATGTCTCAAAAATAAAAAAATAAAATGAGTCCAATTTTT
The DNA here is from genome assembly GCA_004026765.1 of Micronycteris hirsuta. Taxonomy (NCBI): domain Eukaryota; kingdom Metazoa; phylum Chordata; class Mammalia; order Chiroptera; family Phyllostomidae; genus Micronycteris; species Micronycteris hirsuta. Next base: position 9,658 of record PVJI01027961.1, read on the forward strand.
TGCACATAAAAGAAATTAAAATGTTGAAGAATGACATCACAGGAAATTCTATATAGGGCAGATTAAAGTTTCCTTTCCACATAATGTATCTAAACCAGTGACCATATTAGCGCTTTCCTTTTCCTCTCGGTCAGTGAAAATGAATACTGGTATACTCAAGCATCCCAAATTTCCCAGCATCCTCCCTACAAACTGAAAAGAAAAATAATCAAAATTCTAGATGTATTTAAGCATATGAATCCACAGATATTGGTGAAATCTAGAGGCTGTAGAAAATCTGTTTTTGAATACATGTGGTTATAGCCATTCTTCAAAGTGAATGAATGGATAAATGAATACAAGCAACAAGAGAACCCTCACAGTATCACGGTTCAGGGTTACCACCAGGATGACAGCTCAGGCAAGCAAAGAAGAAAATTTTGGAGGAATAGATTGAAGCAATGAAGAGCAAGTATGGTACAATTTCAGATTTCACCAAATTCTAAAACTAAATAAGCCACTCATACAAGAAGGAAATACTGCATACCTGAGTTAAATGAAACTAAGATTTAGTTTGAAAGGATAACTTGGCTGAGTAGAGAATACATAGTTAGCCTAGGAATAGGAGTGTGATGGAGTGGGATGTTTGGAGAGGCTTTCTCTGTAATTTCTTATTCTCAAGCATATAGGAGTAGATAAATGGCATCTACATTAAAATATGTCAAAATGCCATCTAGCTCTATGATAGGAAAATAGTAATTTCTCCACTGGCAAAGAAGTCAAAATTGACAAGAAATGGCATTTCGCAGATACTAAGTTCAGCCTAGTGACGGGCTGGGCATATTAAGTAAACAGAAATGGGACTTTTTTAAAGATGTGGTGTATTAGACACAAACAATTTCATTCAAATGGTTTCATTTCTTAGCCTGAGCTCAAAACAGTGGCAGAATGAAAAAAAAGTTCTAAGCTATAAGTATTAAATATTACATTACATCCCTGGAAAAACCTAGTTACAAGGAGATCACAGTGTGGGGAGGAAGTTTGATAACCTTTTTCATCCTATATTATTTCAGCAGGCAATTGATAAGACAGTACTCAATCTTTTTTTCTTCATATGTAATGCATATGCATGTGCATTTTTCTTTAAGTAGAATATAGAGACATTTGCAGATTCCATTGCATAGTTAACAATAACTTTATGGATGCAAAAATTATACTCAATGATACAATTTTGTTCAAATTTCTTGATTTCTCTTTTTAATTCACAGTCAACTAGAAAAGATAACAGACTGGAATCCACATGAGTAGATTGGCACACAGATCTTTCTGCTGTGACTGGGCACTGTCCTTACTCATTGCTCTCAGGCCCTTCTGGTCTCCCAGGCCCCGCGGTTTAAGACGCAGATAGCTTACTGGCAAGCAAAGCAGGGCCATGTTACTAGCGTGGCCATTTTGGATTGAAAAATCAAAATATTTTGTGTTGTCCTTAGCGCAGTCTAAAGTGGACATTAGTGGTAAAAGTCTGGCCTGGGCCACCCAGGGTTAGAGGAACGAGAGCCAAAAAAGAAAATGCATCCTGTGTGTACCTTGAAAATACAAAGTAGCCCTGGCTGGTGTAGCTCAGTGGATTGAGCACAGGCTGGGAACCAAGCAGTCCCGGTTCGATTCCCAGTCGGGGCATATGCCTGGGTTGCGGGCCAGGTCCCCGTGAGGGCCATATGAGAGGCAACCACACATTGCTGTTTCTCTCCCTCTCTTCCTCCCTTCCCCTCTCTCTAAAAATAAATAAAAATAAGATCTTAAAAAAAAGAGAATACAAAGTAAAAAAAGGAATATCCAGTTAATTTTTTGAGTGTCAATCTGAAATAAAATACAATTATTGCAGTGATAATGATCAATAGTAGAATAGCACTCATTGAAGAGAGAAGACGAAAGGTTACTAAAGGTTAAATGTGGGTATCTCTATCTGCCCATTCAGTAATTTCAATGATCCCTTGAATGTTACATCAGTGATAATAACAACGATTCCTCTGCAAAAATAATTGAGACATGTGAAAGAGAGAAATGTTTTCATTGCCTGTCGTTGGCATCTGAGATAGCCCCTCTCACATATATTATTAATAACAAAAATCTCTTAGTCTGCTGGATTCATCAGAGCAGATTCAGCAAAATGTCAGCAACCAAAACCTTAAACGATATGTGCATGTAAAACTTCCTCCCATAAAAGGGTGTGCTGAACTCATTAGACTGTTGTATTTAACTTCAATCTTAGATTAACAAAGAGATAGTTTGGAAAACATCAAATAGAAAACCAAAGGTGAACAGTTCATAAAGATTCATAATGATTGTAAAGTTCCATTCACGTACCAATGTGAACAAAGAAAGCAAAGTATGGGGGAGTAGTTATGTTCAAGAACTACTGGAAAATTAAAATATGATTTATTAATAAATATTAGCATTAGCAGTTACTATTAATACAACCCTTAATACATACCAGATATACAGAGTCTAGCACAAACAATACTCTTTTTTACTACAAAGTATTTTATTACAAAATCATAAGCCTGTAATTCTATAACATAACACTATCACACCCAACAATACCATATGACATTTTAGATGAAATGTTCAAATTAAAACTATAAATTATTACACTCAGTTATTACCCTACCAACCACACTCAAGCAGGTGTTACTTCTGTTGAACCCTGTATTTTTATATGTATTAAAGTTTAGAGGGGGTAAAATTCTTGTCTAAGTTCACCTACCAAAAAAGTGACAAGAAATACACCAAGAAAAGGAGAAAAAAAAAGAATCCTGCTAATTGGCTTCATCCTGAAAAAAAATATGTATAGGCACACGGTCCAAGTTTATCCTAGCCTCTATCTTACTCAACATAACAAGATATAGACAACATATACACACGTGTATATGTGTTTTATATGTGCCATACATGTCATACACATGTATGAGATATGCATTTGATATTTAAAAATGTATAAAGAACTAAGACCATTTAAAGATTTAGATTTCAAGAAGAATAAGTTTAATAAGTATAAATGTGAGAATATGTAGTTAGTTTCAAACTCTTAAAAATAAATTTATTCCAGCTTTGGCTGGTGTGGTTCAGTGGATTGAGTGCCAACCTGGGAACCGAAGGATCGCTGGTTCGATTCCCAGTCAGGGCACATGCCTGGGTTGCAGGTCAGGTCCCCAGTAGGGGACATGCGAGAGATAACCACACACTGATGTTTCTCTCCCTCTCTTTCTCCTTCCCTTCCCCTCTCTAAAAATAAATAAATTAATTAAAAAATTTTTTAAAATTAATTTATTCCAGATATGCAAGGCTGGTTCAATACTTGAAAATCAATTGATATAATCCAGCATAACAGGCTAAATAGAAAAATTATATGATCAGATCAGTGAATGCAGAAAACTCATTTGACAAAATACAACTATAATTTATGGGAAAAAAACTAAAAAGGAAGAGGAAACTTCTCAACTTTATAAAAACATCTTTAAGAGCCTGTCTAATATAATACTCAATAGTGAGAGACTGAACAGTTTTTCCCTTTCAACTCCAAGGATATGTTCTTGTACCACTCTTTTTCAATATTGTACTGTATGTATTGTGTTATTTCAATAACACAAAAAAGAAAAATGTATGCATATTGGGAATATAAAATAATATATAATTGTCTTTGTTTACAGATGACATAATTATCTATTTAAAAAGCTATTTAATTGTCCAGAAATACAATTTACAATAACAACAAAAATGAAGTTCTTAGCGATAAATATAATAAAATAAGTATATGATCTGAATGCAGAAAATTATACAACATGGATGTAAGTCATCAAAAATCTAAATAAATGGAGGGATATCCTGTGTTCATCGATTGAAAGATTCAATATTGTTAAAATGACAATACTTCCTAACTTAATCTATATATAATCTATATACAATCCAAATCAAAATACTAGCAAGCTGTTTTGTTGACATTAATAAGCTCATTATAGATTTTACACAGAAATGCAAAGAACCAAAAATAGTCAACAAAATAATAAAGATGAGAATTGAAGGAAAAACACTACTAATTTGATGACTTAATATAAAGCTGTGGCAATCAAGAGGATTTCTATTTGGTCTGTTGAGAGTAGCAGCAGCAATGTACTTAAAGACATTTGCCCTAGGGAGGAGGAAACAATAATGTCCCTTTTGCAACATCCAATATGAGTGATATGTTGAAATCAAGTAAAGCACCAAGGTGACCCATGAAGATGGAATGTAAGAGAAATGAGAATAAAATGTGTATGTTGTACTTACTCTAACATGTATTGAACAATGTTCTATGCTGTTTTCTTATACAGCATTACTTTATAATTGCCTGATTACCTCTCCAATGGAAAGGAAATACCTTGTTAATAGATTCTGCAGGTATTTTGTAACACAATACATATTACTGGTTCTATTTAGCTGAGAAATACAGATCAGACTCTCACTAAATTCAAAGCTTTGTCTAAATGTCTTTAGCATTTTCTTTTTGTATTTGCAATATCCCCCCATGGCAATATTTTATTTATTTTTTTCACCTTTAAAAATTTTATTGTTGTTCAAGTACAGTTGTCTGCCTTTCACCCCTCCAGTCCCTCCCAACCCCGCCATCCCCACCTCCCTCCCCTGATTCCACCCCCTTGGTTTTGTCCATGTGTCCTTTATAGTTGTTCCTGAAAACCCTTCACCCTTTTCTCCCCATTACCCCCTCCCACCTCCCCTCTGGTTACTGTCTGTTTGCTCTTCATTTCAATGTCTCTGGTTATATTTTAAAGACTGTTTATTACAATTCTTTTTTTATTTTATTTTTTATTGTCATTCAAGAACAGTTTTCTGCCTTTTCCCCTCACCCCTCCCTATCACCCCAGCCCTCCCCGCCTCCCTCCCCCATTTCCACCCCCCTTGTTATTGTCCATGTGTCCTTTATAGTTGTTCCCATAAACCCTTCACCCTTTCCCCCCATTATCCCCTCCCCTCTCCCCTCTGATCATGTCAGCCTGCTCTCAATTTCAATGTCTTTGGCTATACTTTGCTTGCTTATTTGTTTTGTTGATTAGGTTCCTATTAATGGTAATGTTTATTGCAATTCTTGAAAGCCAGTTAAAAGGTCTCCTGTTGACTCACATAGAGATCTCATGTACTTCAAAAAAATCCCTGGTTGCGGAATAATTTGATGAGATAAAGGACTACCCTCACTTTAGTTCCTTTTATAATATCCCAAAAGGTTTACTAGAAAATCCTATTGATGTATTTTTTTCCTAAAGACCCAAATTACATGAATATTTTTGCATTTATAATTGTCAAGTCCTAGTCAAAGAAGGTTTGTTTGATTTTTTTAAAAACTATCCATCTATTTTTAAAAATATCAGCCTTTAATGCATTCTACAAAGGAAATGTATAGGCATTTCAATGACAAAGGAGAAGCTACCACAACAAAACAGGAAGTGTTGGCAGAAAGATAAGGTAGGGGGTGAAATATAATTGAGCTTAAGAGATAGATTATGCAAGACTATTCTGACAATTGTCACTCCCTTAATCTTGATGCAAAGGGCAAATGGAAGGTGGTAAAAATATTTTTAAATGAGTATAGGAATATTATATCATCAGAGTTGAGACTTGAGAAGATTGCTTCTGGCTGAAGTACAAAGAATAGTTTAGTCGCTAGAGAGGAGGCAGGGGCACTCATCTATAAGGAAATCCTGGCGTGGCTCAGTTGGTTGGGGAGTGGTCCTGGAAACCAAAAGGTCAGCGGGTGCCATTCCCAGTAGGGCACATGCCTAGGTTGCAGGTTCGGTCCCTGGTTAGGATGAGTGTGAGGCAACTGATCAATGTTTCTCTCTCACATCAGTGTTTCTCTCCCACTCTCTGTCCCTCTCTTCTTCTAGCTCTAAAATCAATAAGCATGTCCTCGGGTGAGGATAAACAACAAAAATAATGAAATCTTGGTCACTGCTGAGAGAATTCATAGTGAAGAAAGTAAGAAAAGAAGGCCTAGGAGTAAGTACTGAAAATCTGATTATTAAAAGCCTAAAGAAAAGTAGGAGAAAGTTAAAATGACTAAGAAGAAGTGGTCATAATTACGGTAAAAAATATCAGGGAAATGTGGTGTCAAAGAATCATGTGGAAGAGAATATTTTTATATTGTGACATTCTTCTGAGGTGAAATGATATCTGGGGACATAGTGATATAATTAAACTCATAACCTAGCTCAAGACTCAGTCCCTGTATGTAGCTTTCCCTGGAATCCATTCCACACTGTTGTCTTCATTTCAGTATTCTTTTATCCTGTATTCTCCAGATCACAGAACATATGATTGATTGAATCAATTCTTCCATGATTTCTGGATGCTAGCCAGCTGTGTGCCAAACACTATGCCAGTGATTCAGACACAAGAGCAATGGATCTCCTGAACTGCAGGTGCCTGTGGAGAATTGGGAATTTAAATACATGTTTAAATATCTATCTATCTACTATCTATCAACTTGACTTTATGTTCTATAGTAGTTTTAGGTTCACGGAAAAACTGAGAAGATACAGAAACATCTCAAATATCCTCTGCCCTCACACATGCAAAGCTTCCTCCGTTATCAACATCCATGCTTTCTTACATTTACATCTAAATATTTAGGGGATGCTAATGTAAAAGGTACATGTTTTCAATTTCAAATTACACTTGTCCATTACTGGTATATAGGGTGTTGTATAGTTTGGATAATTTCTGTAGCACTCTGTTCAAGTTCACTGATTTTGCTATAGCTAATATGTTATTAAAAGATTTCAGCACTTTATAGATTTACATTTTTGATATATTTTTATTCTGTAAATATTCAATTACTCTTTTTCATTACTTCTATTTCTGTATTTAGATTCACCATCTGCTCCCTCATTATTTGTTTTGGATCCTTACACATAATGATAAAGTTCCTTAAAGTCCTTTTACGGTTATTTTATCATCTCTGTATTATTTATGTGTGTTTTTTGTGATTAAATTTTCTCCTAGTTGTGAGTCATAATTTCCTTCTCATTCCCAGGTCTCATATTTTACATTATATTTTGACAGTACAGGTGCTGCATTATTCTGTGTCTGGGTTTTGTTACCTTTCTTTGAAGAATGTTACATTTGACTTTCTGAGTTAATTTATTTTTGGATTATCTTGATTCTTTAAATACTTCATTTTAAAGCATATAAGTATGTCCTAGGTAGTTGTTATTTTATGTCACGATAGTTCCAGTGCAAAAGTATCATGTTCCCTGGTCCCTAACCAATGCCCATTGTATTCAGTGAGATGCATTCATGCTTTTAGAAATCCAATCTCAACCTTTGAAATACCTGGAGTCTCTAGTCATCACCTCGTAATT
>PVJI01027962.1:0-17050 GCA_004026765.1 Micronycteris hirsuta
GGATTACTCATAGCAAGGCATTGGGATGTAAATTAAGATCCGGTGGCAGACAGGACCAGGTGAAGGAGATCAGCAAGCCGGAATTTTTTAAGATACACCTTTGCCAAATTAATTCCCATCCCACAGACATGATCCACACTTGCTCACACAGGAGTCACACGGAGCTGTGCTCAAAACGTGTAGATTCTCAGGACTGTGTGTTTACACGTGTGGAAATCACTGCCACAGGTGAACACACAATAAAACATACAGATGATGTATTCTACAACTGTACACCTGAAACCCATATCATTCTATTAACCAATGTCACCCAAATAAATTCAATATTTTTTCTTTCTTTTAAATTCAATAAATTAAAAAATAAGACAGAAATACATATAACTAAAAGAAAATGAGAATACATATCATAATTGTGGGACACAGCTAAAGCCATGATGAGAGGATATTTATAACATTAAGTGCTTACAAAGAAAATAGGAAAGTCTAAGTTCCTATATCAAGATACTAGACAAAGAAGAGCAAAATAAACCAAAAGTAAGCAAGGAAAATAAATAATGCAGACAAGAGCAAAAACCAGTGGAAGTGTGAACAGGAAAACAGTAGAGGAGATCAATAAAATTAAACGTACTTCTTTGGGAAAGAACTCAATAAGCATGATAAACCTCCAGCAAGACTGACAAATAAAGTCAAGGAACAGGAATGGAGGACTCATGGGCATGGACAATGAGGGGGATTGATTGTGGGAGTAGGAAGGAGGAGGCAGGGGTGAGCAATGGGGAAAAGGTGGGACCACTGTAGCTGAACAACAATAAAAAAGGACAGGATAGAAATTACTAATATTAACATTATATTAGATAATATATTAATAATATTAAATTAAATAACAACAGTTAAATAAGGGATAGTAATACAGACCCTGAAGACATCAGAAGGATAATAAGGGGGTGCTATGAACAACTATAGCCATATAAACTTGACAATTTAGATGAAATGGACTATTTCCTTGACAATCACAAGCTACCACAATTCATCCAATATGAAACAGATAATTTGAATAGGCCTATGACTGTTAAAGCATTGAATTTAGAATTTTTAAAAAACTCCTGCCAAACAAATATCCAGGTCTGGATATTTTCACTGAGGGATTCTACAAAATGTTTAAAAGAATTAATACCAAGTCTATGCAGTGTCTTCCAGAAAGTAGAAAAGGAAGAACCACATCTCATTTCATTTTATGAAGCAAGTATTATTATCCTGATAAAAGCAAAGACAATACAAGATAAGAAAAGTACAGACTAATGTCTCTCATGATCTTAGATGCAAAAATTCTTAAAAGAATTTTTTTGGTACAAATAGGTCATGAATGCACTTTGGATGAACATCCCACTTCTGGATGTAATATCGAGGATGTCTCCAAGATGCAGGTTTTGCGGAGCATTTATGTTCCCCATACCACTGTGTCTTTATAATACAGATTGTGTGCCACTAAAAATAATATTTCATGTAAGTTTTACAAATATGACACTAAGTCCAAAATTTGGATGATCAACAAAGGTTTGAGACCAAATATCAAATTTAGAAATTGTCTTCTCTACACAAAACTAGATTTTCTTCAGAATCCTTTCTTGCAAACACATATGTTCTTTTTACTCATATCCCTACTGTATTAGTCTATCTCTCCCCTTATTGTAGGGGAATTTACTTCTCCAGTGGTCTGTAGCCTTTTTCAACTTAGGAAAAGCAAGGCAGGAAGGAGAGACTGAGGGCATTCCACGTTAAGGAATAATACAGGGTGGGGCAAAAGTAGGTTTATAGTTGCTCATATGGAAAATAATACAATACTACTAATAAAACAGGAATAAACTCTGTGTTTCACAGTCTCACAACTGTAAACCTACTTTTGCCCCACCCCATATTTCTAGAACTTTTCCCTAAATGCTAGTCATGTATGTACTACTAGTGTTTGATGGTCCGACCAAACTATAATGCAATCAAAATTTAATCAATTATTGTGAAGAATGATTTTATTAGAAAATGTCTGTTCTTAATTAAGGGAAGCATCTTAACCTACCAGTTTGTTAGTGTTGTTGTCACACCCACTCTTGACCCCGACTCACCTGCAGAATATAGCGAATTTGCTGTTTTGTAAACTCTGACAATCCTTTGGGAATCAAGGATTCAATGTCTTCTGACTGTAAGAAAAGAGAGACTCATCCATTGAACAGTTGCATGTTAGTATTTTAATCTTATGGTCAGAGTTCACAGACTTTTGTGCATTGCGCTTACTTTTAGGGACATCAAAAATTATTTTACATTTCAGGTAATAGTTGTTACAAATTTCATTTCCAACCTTATCAGTTCTTACTTTGAAAACATAGATTATACTACATTCACCGTGGAAAGAATTCTGAATTTCAGGCATTTTAGGGAAAAGCTTTGGACAACCAATCAAATGTTCCGTTTCTATTTTTTAAAGATTTTATTTATTTATTTATTTATTTATTTATTTATTTATTTACTTTAGACAGAGAGGAAGGGAGGGAGAAAGAGAGGGAGAGAAACATCAATGTGTGGTTGCCTCTTGCACGCCCCCCACCAGGGGCGTGGCCTGGGCCACAACCCAGGCATGTGCCCTGACCAGGAATAGAACTGGAGATCCTTTGGTTTGCAAGCCAGTGCTCAATCCACTGAGCCATACCAGCCAGGGCCGTATTCTATTTTTTAAAAAGAGCAAATTAAAAACAAGAGGATGGTCTCTTAAATTCCATCAAACACTTTATTTCAGTGTATCTTTCAAAACCTTCTGGAAGTTTTCTTTTGCGGTAGATACGAAAGTTTAGAGGCTGATTTTAAAGAAGGAAAATTGGGGAAATAAAATAGTATTAACAGTTTATTGAAAATTTACACAGAGCTGCAGTGATTTTTGAAAGGTAATGTTGCCACAGCAATTTAGAACTTTAAACTAATTTTAAGTGAGAAGTTGAATTAAATTCAATATTTTAACAGGCAATTTAGGGCTTACTGGATAATTGTAATAAATACAATATATCAATACATTGGAAACAAAGATAAAAATTAACACAAAAATGTTTTATTACATTAAATTATGTTCTTTCTCTAGTTGATGACTTACTCCATTTAAAGTAATTATTAACAAGATCTGCATATATAATAAAAATTAATACTTGTAGGAATAATTCAAGTTGCTGGCTATTTGTCATGGGACATACACGTTTTCAAAATACATTAAAACTGAATTTGCTATTTATTTAGTTAATGTAGATTTCAGCTTTATAAAGCAGAGAATATGTGGTCAATGAAATTTTAAATGTTCTGATAAGCAAAGACAAATTAAGTCATAAAGTAGCAGCAGATAAAACTTTTTTGTGTGAGTGATTTAAGATTACTTTTACAGTGATTACAAAGATATAAATGGCTATATTATTTTAAAAGCAAAATGATCATTATTTCCTGTACTCAGTTTAATCAAGATGCCAAACTAACCTGTTTTTACAATCTAATAAAGGTACCAAACTAAGATAATATTATTAGTGCAAATATCAGAATTTGCTTTGCTATCAACTATGTTTGAATTTAACTATCTTTGCACTTACCTCATCTGTCAATTCAAAGTCCTGTTTGCTGCAAAAATGAAAAAGAAAGATAATGTTAGAAAATATAAACATTGATAATATATGAATGTTAATGTTCTAATTATTTTATATCACTTTTTAATGTATCATAACAGCACCAATTCAAGTTATAGTGCAAATGAAAAAAAAATTAAATAACTAAATGGCACTTATAAATTTGAAGATAATTTTTCTGTAGCTAGCTAATCTGTTCCAAATAAACAATAACCAAATAACAAACCAATAGAATATGCAGAATTGGTTAGTAGCATCCATTCACATCAGTCTGTTTGAGGCTAGATGTAGAAGTCCTCCATGCCTGGCAATAAATGCTACCTGAGTGAATAAATAATGATAATAGTTGTTCTCTATTTATGCTTTCCTTTTCTCCTTGCATTGCTCCTTTAGTGTTGATTCCAGCTTCTCTCTGCAGTGTCTTTCAAGTTGTATCAAAATCCAAACTTGCAAGACAAGACTGAGTAACTCATTCAATCTACATTACAATATAATTACCAGAGACAAAGCTTAGAGGGTATTTGAATGTTTGTATAGGAACAGACCTTAAGCGACATGACCAAATTTTTAGTATAGTAACAGAACTTCCAGCATCACAGTGAGGGTTTGACCATGAGGGTTGGAAGGCCCTTTGTGAAGTCATGTTTGGTAGGCAAATGCTGGGAGAGAATAGCTGGTCATTATATTGGTCTGGCATTTGCTTCATTGGGGAGCAGTGATTGCTGGGAAGGATGCAGTTCTAGTGTTGTCAGTGGCAACAGACAGGCCTTTATTTTTGCTTACTTGCTCTCTCTGTGCTTAGTGGAAGAATTGGGCCCAAAATACACGCAGTAAACACTTCTCAAACAAAAAACCAGTACACATGTTCAGAAAGCAAGATAGAATACATTACGGTACAATAAGACAGTCTTAGAAAATCAAAGATATGTGATTATCATATCCTCAGTAACACAAGAACATGTTTTAGAGACATTAAGCCAGTACATTTAAGCTAGCTTAATATTACATTAGCTAGGACATTAAGCTAGAGATATTAAACTAGCTTCTACATTTACCTTCTAAGTAACTGTTTATGAGTAATATATTGCTTATTGAAATAAATGGGTCACTAACTGTGCAAAACCTGTTGCATGCATTTATAAAAATGTACAAGGTAATGTAGAGAAGAGCTGAAGATTCCATTTCCCAAGACATAACTGCATATGCCAAATCATATGTATGTATGTATGTATGTATCTTATGTGGTATTTCCTGTGTCACCCAAAATCATAGAAATTGTTGAGCAGCCCTAGCAAAACAAAATCAAGTATCTTCTACTTATTTGATATTTACTAAAGTAACTGCATGCATGTATTGGAAGGCAAAACAAGTTAAAATATGAATCACACTGTCGTTTCAGTAGTCTTGCATTACTGTGAATTGAAGTATCACTGTATTAACAGGCTTTTTATATTTAAAATTTGAATTCCAATGCTGACCTAATACACATGTCCCCAGTCCCTTCCTGTTTTCTACAAATAAGAAAGCAATGCAAAGAAAAAAAAACAAGAAACAGCCAACAGCCCTTAGTATTAGAATATTAAACAGTATCCAGAATGGTTTTATGACACAGCCTTCCTTAATGTTGACCCTGGAATGCACCCCTTGCTGAATTGCAATCTGGAATGCAAAGTGGAGACAAAAGAGGAAGGAGAGATGGAGAAACAGAGTAGAGCGGGAGGTGGAGGTGGAAAGGTCAGCCTCTCTATTCAGCACTGGGGGTGGAGGCTGGAATTACACTGGGAAAACAAATAAAGTGGCGCTCACTTTATACCCTGTCCTCTTCCAAGAAGAAAGAAATGCAGTACAGAAAAAAAAAAGGGAAAGAGGAAAGGAATGAAGAGAAAAACCCTGACAACCTTATGAGCAACAAAAACAATTAAACACCAAAAAGTGTGAGATCCTCTCCATCTTGGAGAGTTAAATGTGAAGAATAACTTTAGATTTTGTTTTTGGTATTTTTAGATACTAGGAATTAAATTCAAAGCTTTGCAGTGCTTAATTACACATTTAGGTCATCCATGTGTATTTATCCAAACCCCTCAATTAGAGGAAGTTATCTCCAAACTCCAGATTACACCTTTACCTGGATGATTATTATGAAATAATTGAACTTTCCTTGGTGGGTTTCTTTGCCTACTTTGATTTATTATGAGACTAATAAATTTAGTAAAAAGGCAAAAGATTTATACGATCTGAAGAGAAACCAGAGTATTAAATTTAGAATATATTGAACTCTCCTTGTGAAACCTTTATTGAGCAGCGACTTTGTTCTGCCACATGTTCTGCACTGTTTTGGGGCAACACAAAACACAAGTATTATCTTGTCTTGTACTTTATACAAACATAATTGTTCCAAGGCAAAATTTGCTCTGTATAAAACTGGTCTAAATCCTGTGACTTTTCAACTTTGATGATTCAAAATTTTGATAATTCCTTTAATTTTTCAGCAATATCTTGTTTAAGTGATTGGTACTTAAGCAATATCTAGCATTGAAAACAAAGTTCTCAGAGTCCCAGATCTTGCCGCTTGTGTGGCCCGAGGTCAGCGATTTTCAACTTTTTTCATGTCATGACATCTCTAAACTAATTATGAAAATTCTGCAGCACACCAAAAAACATAATCTATTTTTTGCTAATCCAACAAAAATAGGTATAATTTTGGTTCATTCACACAGGAGAGCTTTTGTTATGTTGGCTGTTGTTATCTTTTTATTTGACAATCTAAGGGAAAAGAGGTCAGTGCCCCTGAGTAAATAGTCAGGTACTGCATGTTTTAAAGGTTCTCGAGGTACTTTGGTTGAATATCGCTGCCCTAGGTCTATTCTCAAACTTGAAAATGTATCAGAATCCTTTGGGGAGCTTAACAGTGGGCCCTACCCCCAGAGTTTCCCATTCTGTAGGTCTGTTTCCAAGTTCTCACATTATGCTGATAGTGCTTGTAAGAAATCTATGAGAGAAATATTATTATAAACCCTATTTTACAGATGAAGAAACCAAGGAACAGAGAGGTTAAACAAGTTAGTCGATATTGCACATCTGGTATGTAACCAAAGCTGGAATGTGAATCCAACATAGGAAGTCTGGATCTATTATCACGGTACTTAAGAGTCTGTGTCTATATTCTACTGATTTTACAAAGGGATACTTTGATAGAAATATTCACAGGACACATGAATTCATCATGAATGCACAGAAGAGGAACATGGAGAGCAAAATGAGTATCTAGGGAATACTTTGCAGAAAAGCTAAGTCATAGTTTATAGCTAAAGAGTATTAAAAATGTTTGAATTCATCTCAAGCACTTAAAAAGTGTGTGACCTTAAGGTAATAACCTGCCCTTTTTGAGTCTTCATTTAAAACATTCTAGCATTACTGTGAAAATTTAAAAATATAGAAAAAGCACAAGTGTGGCACATAGCACACGCTCAGTAAATAATTGACTACTCAGAGTGAGGGAAAAGAGTTTAAGATACTGACATATAAATGGATGAATCTGTGAAATAGTTTTTTGGGTAATCAGAGAAAGTGTTGATTAGTATAAACAGTAATAAAGGCTTAGCTTCAAAAATGGAAATCATGCATTTATAATGACTCCAATTCAAATAAATGCCTGTGCTTTGCTGTAACAGTGCTTAACTGCATGGATGCAGCATTCCTGATGTCAACTGTTAATCTAACTGTTCATTAATTCATTCAACAAAGATTTACTGCGTCCCCACTAAACTAGTCCCAAGGAAAACCAGGGTCAATAAAACAGCCCTCATGGAACTCTCCTAACTCTTTGGGTAGTGGAGGTTGGACACTGGATGGAGGAGATAGTGATCTAAGAAAAACAATAAATAAAGCAGAGAGTTAAACTAATTCAGAACTGGGATCTTTCTAAGTGAGAAGCACAAAAAGATCCAGAGGCAAGGCAGTTGAGAGTAATGATAAGAGAATAGTTGCAGTCATGAGTATAAAAGCAATAAAATTCAGGGAGAAAGACGCTAAACATGGAGAGAAAAATGTAATAAATGGAAAGGAAAAGAGATGCACAACAGATTAAAATGTCTAAGAGATACTAGAATCTAGTTTGGGAGTCAGAACTGGAAAAAATTCTACTGACTTTCTCGTCCAGATTTTTATGAATTTGTAGAGCTTTCCCATATTTTACCTGATAGATAACCACAAATACAGGGTGGGGCAAAAGTAAGTTTATAGTCATAAGTGTGTCAAACAGAGTTTATTCTTATATAATTATTTATTAACTATTGTATTATTTTTCATATGAATAACTATAAACAAACTTTTGCCTCATCTTGTATAATGTGACTATGTAGTACAAAAAGATTTTTGGAGTGTGTAACATATACATTTTATTTATATCACTTTATGGATAATCATATAACTTATATTTGATATACTATATGCAATATAATATTAAAATTATATATAATGTTTATAATACATAACATTGAATGGATATTGAATGCTGGTCTTCATACTTTGACCACGCATCAGCAAAAGAAACAGTAATGTGTTGGCAGTGGGATTGTGTCTTGTATCATCAGTGTAGTATCTTAAAACAAGTCATAGTGTATCATGCATGTTTGAGCTCTTTGTCCAAGAGGCTGTATGTGCCATTAAAATACATTACAAAAGAAGGTACACAGAATTCTTTACTGATCCTAAAGGGCTAGTATGATCTCTTAGATGATTTTCAGAAAGTACGTTAACTCTTAAAATGAGACATTTGCTTATATCTTCTTATATAGTTGTGCTGTTTCTCCATTAAAAGTACTAGAGTTTTGCTGTGAACCAAAAACTTCTCTAAAATGGTTTGTTAAAATACTAGATTATCATAAAATGTTTGATAGCTACACTATCAAGGCAAATGATATATTTACCGTACCTTCCTCCAATTCTCTGCAAATGTTCTAATAGGCAGTGATATAGATCTGTATTTTTGCGGCTTAGATCAGCAAGTAACTCTCCAAAGTATTTAGGGTCCAATTTTTCAGGTCCTTCATCCTGAATTACCACCTGAAGAAAACATCAACCTCAATTATATGCAAGATCAAGTGCTTCTAAATTCACAGATGTTTTTGATATAAAATGAAAAAAGTGAAATAACCAATTAATACAAGTAACTCATTACAAAGTCATCACATGAATCAAGCTACTGAATTTGTTTGCATCTGGGGTATACATTTCTTCAATATAGGAGGAAGTTAAAGGAAAAGCAACATTGTAATAACATTTTAAATTTCATTTCACACAAGTCTAAGTGACCTAAAAACACAAACTTGAATAATTTATATAAAAGTTCTGGAATATAGATGCTTAAATAAAACAGTAAAACAAGTAAATCAAAGTCTCCGAATTGCCCATTATCACCACATGGCTTACCCATCTGTCCCATTTTGGAAAATAAAATGTGAAACATTTGAATTATACTGACTACAGAAGAATTAATTTCATTTGGACTTGCATCTTCCCAGTGAAAGCTTGATTTATTAGCATATCTTAAAGCTAGAATAAATAAATCTTCGATTCAATGTGTTTGTATGAATTTCTTATTGGATGCCATCCATTTATTACTTAGACTGAATATCCAATCAATCAGATATTGGATAGAGTAGCTCAGGGCCAAATATAGAAAATTCTTAGACCCCATAGAGTTCTGAAATCCTAAACACAAATTACTATGAATAGTGTCCTAAATAAGACCTATTCTGCCTGGCTGGTATGGCTCAGTGGATTGAATGCCAGCCTGTGACCCAAAGGGCTGCTGGTTTGATTCCCAGACAGGGCACATGCCTGGGTTGTGGGCCAGGTCCCCAGTAAGGGGCACATGAGAAGCAACCACACCTTGATGTTTCTCTCCCTCTCTTTCTCCCTCCCTTCCCCTCTGTCTAAAATAAATAAATAAAATATTTAGAAAAAAAACTATTCTATTAACTTCACATCTTTTGCTACCAATCTTTTCAATAGTGTTATCCACCTTGCCTCCCATCTCCAAAGCAACACTACCTGACGGTTAATAAACTGGGTTGCATTTCATACTATCTTTGATATTGCATGTGGGACAAAGGTACCCTATAAAAACACATATTCATGAGTATTTGTATGATAAATGAACTTTAATTTTTTATTTTATTGAATGTATTGGGGAGACATTGGTTAATAAAATTACATAGGTTTCAGTTGTACATTCCTATAATACATCATCTAGATATTATATTGTGTGTTCACCACCCCAAGTCAAGTCTCCTTCCATCACCATTTATTCTTCCTTTACCCTCTTCTACCTGCCCCCACTCCCTTTCTATCTGGTAATCACTATACCGTTGTCTTCATGTATGACTTTTTTTTTTGCTTAATCCTTTCACCGTTCTCACACAGCTCCTCAACCACCTTCCCATCTGACAGCTATCAGTCTGTTCTCTTTATGAGTTACTTTCTGCTTTGTTTGTTAGTTTATTTTCATTAGATTCCACATATAAATGAAATCATATAGTATTTGTAAAGACAGTCTATTCAATAAATGGTGCCAGAAAATTGGACAGATCCATGCAAAAAAATGAAGCTACACCACCTTCTTATACCACACACAAGAACAAACTCAAAATGGATTAAAGAATTAAATGTATGACTTGAAACCATAAAACTTTTAAAAGAAAACATAGGCAGTAAAATCTCAAACATTTCTCTTAGTAATATTTTTTCTGAGATATTTCCTCGGGCAAGGGAAACAAAAGAAAAAATAAACAATTAATAAATAAATAAACAAATAAATACATCAAACAAAAAGTTTTTGCACAGCAAAGGAATCCATCAACAAAACAAAAAGACAACGACTGTATGGGAGAACACACTTCGTATCCAAAATTTATAAAGAACTCATACAACTCAACACCAAAAAAGCCCAAGCAATTGAATTAAAAATGGGCAAAGGACCTGAATAGATACTTGTCCTAAAAGGACATACAGAAGGCCAGTAGACATATGAAAAAATGCTCAATGTCACTAATCATTAGAGAAGTGCAAATTAAAACCACAATCAGATATCACCTCGCATCTCTCCAAATAACTATCATCAATACATCAACAAACAGTATGTGTTGGCAAGGATTTTGACTTCAAATTTGACCAATGATACTTCCTTTTCAACCTGCCCTCTGGATGCAGACCCTAAAATATCATGCATGCTGAAGCAAGTGAAAGGACTGCAAAGTAAGGAAAGGTGAGCTTTGATAATAATGTTTGTGACATTATAATCCATTCATAAAATACAGATAAATAGAAAAAAAGCCACACTCAAAATACAGTATAGTATCATTATATTTTTATTAATATGTACATTTTTCACATTTTTTAAAGTCTGAATACATCATGTTATCTTGTCCCTATACCCTTTCAAATTGCTTTCTTGGAGAGGTAATGATTACTTCCCAAACAGAGTAGTCTTCTAAATGAAAGCCTAAATAGATAAACTGGTAGAGTCAATACCATTACACAGTATATTTAAATGCCATCGTATTAATAAGTTGTGTGTATTCAATATAAAACCTATAAAGGCTTACATGACTGTAGTAATACACTCTATTTCCTAACATGGTCTCTGTTCCAGCAATAGTAAATTTCACTTTCCTAGGCATATATCACGTTATTCTGGCCTGTAGTCTTCCCTCACGTTTTCGCTGCTTCAGATACTCTTTAATTCTTGCTGTGTATCTAAATTTTACCCATACTTTGAAATCTATCTCAAGATTTACTACCACCATGAAAATTGAAACTATTCTAGCTAACAAGCTAATTCAATTTAGCTCTTTGTGCTCAATTATCTTGAATATTTTTCATATTACTTTACATATGTAAATGTTGTTTTCTTAGCACCCTTTCTCTACATAAAAGAAATAAACTAAATGGTAAGAAAATGAGTCAGATGAGGGCTGTCCAGAAAAAATCCAGCCATTGTTAATATAATGAGAACAGTTTGAGCAATGTCGATGTAACCTGGCAGCCAAGGAGAGTGGAGTGGAATGCGCATGTGTGAACCATGATGACTTCACTGTACTAGTCAGTGAGGGTGGTAGACACTGTTGAGTGAGCATGTGTACTATGTGGCCATCATACTCAAAATGACTGAGTAGAACAATGAATCTGCATCAAATTTGTGTTAAGCTTCAACATTCCTCCACAGAAACTATTTGTATGATTCAGAAGGCTTTTGGGGATGATTCAATAAGTGTAATGCAAATGAGAGTGTGGCGCAAATGTTTCAAACATGCTTGAAAATCTGTTAAAAGTGATCCACATTCTGGAAGACCTGTAACAAGTAGAACAGCTGAGACTGTTGAACGTGTACTAGCTGTAATCAACAAAGATCAGCGACTGACATCACATGAACTGGAAGCTGATCTGGGGATTCCAAAAACTACTGTGTCTAAGGCTTTGATGCAGGATCTTGCCATGAAACTGTTGCAGCAAATTTGTTCTGCAGCTTCTGCTACCAGAGCAGAAGGAACGTCATGCTACAGTTGCTAATGACTTGACTCAAACTGCTACCAATGAACCAGACTTCCTCAAGGTCGTAACTGGAGATGAATCATGGGTCTACAAGCTATGATCTAGACATGAAAGGTCAGTTGTGCCAGTGGAAGTCGCCTGGTTCTCCACGCCTGAAGAAGGCATGGCAAAGTCACACCAAGATCAAGACCGTGTTAACTGTATGTTTTGATTGGGAAGGTGTTGTCCATCACTAGTCCTCTTTCCCCTCCAGGAAAAACAATTAATAAGGAGTACTGTTTCACTGTTCTTTGTCAGTTGAGAGATGCAATATGATGAAAACGGCCACAGCTATGGGCAACTGGTGATTGGCAGCTTCATCACGATAATGCACCTGCTCATTCATCATGTCTCATGCAGAGTTTTTTGGTGAAACATCAAATCACCCAGGTGACTCAGCCCCCTACAGCCCAGATTTGGCACCTTATGACTTCTGGCTTTTCCAAAAACTAAAATCACCTTTGAAAGAGAAGAGATTTCAGACCATCAATGAGATTCAGGAAAATACGATGGGGCAGCTGATGGCAATTGGGAGAACTGTGTGAGGTCCCAAGGTGCTTCCTTTGAAGGGGACTGAGGTGTCATTGTCCTACGGACAATGTTTTTTGTATCTTCTTCAATAAATGTCTCTATTTTTCATACTGCATGGATGGATACTTTCTGTATAGACTCATAATTTTTGTTACATCCCATAGTATGTAGTACAGTACTGATCGAACATGCTATAGTTGCTCACGAAGCATTTGTTAAATTGAAAGAAGTCAACTACCTAGTTAGAAGTGACCTCAAATGCCAACTAATTTTGGAAATATTTTTTGTTTTGTCTTTTACAGATTTCTCTCTTAAAGCAGCTAACCAAAAATGATTAAGAAAGCCAGAAAGAGCATAGACAACACTTCCTCAAGAATATTGCAGTAATTCTTTATACCCATTTCCCTAACTGCAAACAAGTCTAATTATAGCAACTAACCTGAACTCCTTGTAGAGACGGAGACTGACATTTGAGATCTACCTAGATTTCTAGATGTTGACAATCAGATATTCAGTGACAGACCCCTTTCAGGAAACAAAGGTCAAATTAAGCAAATATCTGTTCAGAATAATCATGAATATGTTTGATTTCATATTTCATTCATGCATTTCTCCCTTATGGAATATCTATATATTCACCAAAATGGAACTGGTATAAACACATGGTTTCAAATATGATTTTAAAAATCAACATTAACTGCCAGTCTGCTTTCTGTGTCTATGGGACTGTTGCAATTTTGTTTGGTGATTGCCAAGAGGGGAGGGGTTGGGGAACTGGATAAAAAAGGTGAAGGGATTAAGAAGTACAAATTAGTAGTTACAGAATAGTCACAAGGATGTAAATAACAGCATAGGGAATATAGTCAATAATATTGTCATAACTATGGTGGCAGGTGAGTAATGGAAATATCAGGGGCATACTTTGTAAAATATATGATTGTCTAACCAACCAGCAGGTTGTATACCTGAAACAAATACAAAATAGTATTGAAAGTAATAAACGGAAATTGAAAAATTAAAAAAAAATCAAGCTTAACTGGATGAAGGGAAATATAGCTGTCATGTAAGTGTCATTCCATTGATGCTTAGGTTATCTCATTGCTGTAGATGGCTGGATAGATCCAATTTTTCTGCCTCTCTTCTCTAAGAAGTTCCCCAACTAGAGGAGGGCATTTATTTACCCAAGGATATTCAAGTACTGGGCTTCCCTGTTAGAATCTCCAAGCAACTAATTTGATAAGTTTAGTGTTCTTGCACATTTTTTCCCTCATAGCTGATTATAATCCCTTCATCACAGTGTGAAAATTACATTTCTTTTTACCTTCAAGTTTGATTCATTTGCCATAGTACTTTTGGAGTTTCAAATTGTGAAATCTTTATTTTTTATTTTTGCACATATATTTTCCTGTCATTGCACTGCACACCAGTAGACTATTTATGAACGTCTTTACCTGCATGAATCCTAATGCCATTACTAAAACTTTTTTTACTCATGTGATTTCTTTTTGGTGTAAAATTTAGGTACCCGGATAAAGAATCAGAGTCCAGAACAGGAATGATTAAATTAACATCGTGTCTGTTTTCG
Organism: Micronycteris hirsuta; assembly: GCA_004026765.1. Classification (NCBI taxonomy): domain Eukaryota; kingdom Metazoa; phylum Chordata; class Mammalia; order Chiroptera; family Phyllostomidae; genus Micronycteris; species Micronycteris hirsuta. Next base: position 14,356 of record PVJI01027962.1, read on the forward strand.
TAGCTAGAAACAAGTGTTAAAAGTTACCAAAGGCAAGTGATTTTATTTTGAGAAATTATAATAATTAATAGTTATTAACCTCTTACTATGTGCCAGGCATTGAGCTACAAACTTTATGTAAAGATTAAATGGAGTAATGCTGCCTTGTAACCTCTGTACATATTGCCTCCTGAGATGATCTCTTTTGATTGTTTTCTTAGTCATTTTAGAATTACACTGCTCCTAACTGCATTATTTTGGAGGTTAGTTGTTTGATTTTCTTAGTTTGAAACTATGCTAAGTATGCCTGAAGTTCACGTAATAAATTTTAATGAGCTAGAGAAAAAGTAAGAGCATTAGAATTGAAGAATTGGTTATTTTGGCAAAAGACATGTCAAGGTAGAAAAGTAGGAAGCCAAATTTCACTCCTTTGTGTATATATTCATTCTTTGTTTTGTACAACATATAATTTATAATACCATTTGACTAACATTTAGTAAAAATCCAAAATCCAGTGGGTTCAAAAGTTTGGAGGAGAGAGGACAGACAGAAGTCAGCTTCTCACCTACTGTTAAGTCTTTGACAGGACTATGCTCAACAATAACATGAATTTCCTAACCATAAACTGGGATGTGCCCGTTAGCAATATTTTCCATTTACTAAATCACAGGTCTTCAGAACCTCTTACTTTTATTTTAACTCTTTGTAGGTGTGTTTTAAGATTTCTTTTAGAGTTGGCTCAATACCATGCCCTTTTTGCTTTGAAAAACCCAAAATGTGATATGTCTCATAAAATATTAAAGAGCCTTGACTAGTGTGGCTCAGTTGGTTGGATTTTTGACCTGTAAACTGCAAGTCGTGAGTTTGATTCCTGGTCAGGGTTCATGCCTAGGTTGCCTGGTTGATCTCCAGTCAGGGTGCATATAGGAGGCAACAATTCAATGGTTTTCTGTTACATCAATGTCTCTCTCTCTGCCTCTCTTTCTTTCACTTTCTACTCCCTCCTTTACCCTCTCTCTAAAATCAATGGTTGTGTCCTTGAATGAAGATGGAAAAATATATTAAAGATGCTTTATCATGCATCAATCAAGTACCTTTTATTAGATCACTATTTGACTAAAATAATGGCCAAGCAATCCAACACCTTGTCTCTGACTGCAGGTGAAAAAAAAAACACCACAAAAAAACTTTGATTAGAATTGCTGCCACAAACCCAAGGCAAGACAACAATGTTTAGGTATGAAAGCAGAGGTAAATTAATGATCATTTCTCAGAACATTTGTAAAAAGTAATTTCTTTATAGGAAGAAAACATGGGCCTCACCTCACTACTGCCTTGGAAGTTCTTGTCCTGGTTACATTTTGGGATATTGTTCCTTATTTGTGGTCTATGAGATTCCAGAGGTGGAATTTTCTTACTAGCATCAACCTTATATTAACTTTGATATTCAAATATGATATTTCTGACCAACCATATTTACAAAGTTCAATGGTAGTGATTATAGAGCCCTGCAGATACTTGGCACATAATAGTTATGGATTTGCGCTGAGCAACCTATATTTTCTTGCCTGCTCCATCCCCTCAAACTTAATGGCATTCATTGGTGAGAAATGTTGCTCAGGACCAGCAATAGTTTGTGAGGAAGGTATAGTCACTATCCACTAGCACAGGGTATTGGCATAATTAAATTTATTTCCACTAGGTAACTGGCTTAAGTGTGTGCTTTTTCACCTGTTTAGAAGGGTTGCTTAGCAAATTATCAAGGGCTTAAAATGCCATGTTATGTAAAATGGATTATACATAAATGCCTAACCCTCTACAAGGTCATGAACATGTTAAATAACAAGGTTTGCTCTGCTTAAACCTTAGTGGGTGGTGACTTTTTGCTACATGAAAACAAAACCATCTATTAATAAAAGGTACCAAAGTATAGATTATTATCCTGCAAAGGTCACAATGACATGGTAACATGTTTAGACAGCATGGTTACTGCTTCCTTTATTTTGCTTTGATTTGAGACATTTAATAGCTGTTAGACTGATTGAAACCACAGTTAATCTAGTGGACATTAATCCCTGTAAAATTAAATGCATTTTAGGTACAATGTCATTTGGCTAATAGGGTAAAAAAAATTGGTGCCCTATTTTGTACTACAAGAAGAAATCTTAGCAAGAAAAAATGTCAGAATTTTAGCTTCTGAAAATTCTCAATTCTCTTTTAATCTCCATAGATATTTCAGTTTAAAAAAGTTGTATTTATATAGTATCTGGTACATAGATTTTCAATGAATGTTGTCACTGAATTGAATGTACTATACAGTAATCACAATTCTAAAATGAAGACTTGCCTATAACAACAGTTCTGTACTTGAAATAAAGACCTAATTTAATTTTCTTTGTGAGTAAACCTAGACAGCAAAGCATTGAAGTGACAAAAGAGTGGAAATTGGAGCCAAAAGTGCAGCTCCCACTTCCTAGGTGTAGATTAAGTATATTGTTTAAACTCTCTGAAGCAAAGTCTCCTCAACTATAAAATGTAGGTAATTTAGTGCTTACATTATAAAGTTGGTGGAAGTATCTTTATCACATTTTGTTTTGGTAAAATGTTAAACCATCATATAAATAATGGTTTTATTTAACATAAGGCATAAGGACAATTGTCTATTGGGATAATGATAGAAAGATATTTAAAAGATTGTTACCAAAGTCTATGAAGG
>PVJI01027963.1:0-17044 GCA_004026765.1 Micronycteris hirsuta
CATCAGTTCTTATTGGTCTATTCAGGCTTTCTTCTTCTTCTTCATTCAGCTTTGGGAAATTATATGTTTCTAGAAATTTGTCCATTTCAACCTTGTTTTCAAATTTCCTAGCATATAGTTTTTCATAGTAATTTCTTACAATCCTTTGCATTTCTGTTTTATCAGTTGTAATCTCTCCTCTTTCATTTCTGACTTTGTTTATTAGGGTCCTCTCTCTTTTTTCCTTGATGAGTCTGCTTAAAGTCTTATCAATTTTGTATATCTTTTCAAAGAACCAACTCCTGAATGTATTTATCCTTAGAATTGTTCTTTTAGTCTCTATGTCATTTAATTCTGCTCTAATCTTGGTTATTTCTTTCCTTCTACTCACTTGGGGCATTGTTTGTTATTCCTCCAGTTCTTGTAGGTATAGGGTTTGGTTGTTTATTTGAAATGTTTCTATCTTTTTTAGGTAGGCCTGTAGCGCTATGAATTTCCCTCTCTGGACTGCCTCTGCTGTGTCCCATAAGTTTAGGGTTGTTGTGTGTTCATTTTCATTTGTTTCCAGAAAATTTTTAATTTCTTCCTTGAGCTCATTCTTAACTCATTCATTGTTTAATAGCATGCTATTCAATCTCCATGAATTTGATTGTTTTTGAGGTGTTTTTTTTTAAAGGTTGGTTTCTAGTCTGGTTCCTTGTGGTCTGAGAAAAGTCTTGGTATGATTTCAATATTTTTGAATTTGTTGAGGCTGGTTTTGTGTCCTATTATGTGGTCTATGTTTGAAAATGTTCCATGTGCATTTGAAAAGAATGTGTACTTTGCTTCTTTGGGATGAAAGGTTCTATATATATATATCTTTTAAGTCAATTTGATCTAGGGTATTGTTCAATGCTGTAATATCTTTGTTGGAAGATCTATCCATATTTGAGAGTGTGGTTTAAAATCTAGTATAAATGTATTACTGTCAATATCTTTCTTGAAGTCCTCCAAGATGTTCCTTATATTTTGGGTGGTCTTATATTGGGTGCATATATGTTTACAATGTTTATGTCTTCTTGATCGATTCTTCCCTTGGGTATTTTGATGTGTCCTTTAGTGTCTCTTTTTTGGCTTTTGTTTAGAAGTTTATTTTGTCTGACATAAGTTTTGCTACCCCAGCTTTTTTTCCATTTTCTTGGAATATTTTTTTCCAACCCTTCACTTTCATTCTGTGTAGGCCTTTTGTTCTGTGGTGGGTCTCTTGTAGGCAGCATATCTGCGGGTCATGTTTTCTTATCCATTCAGCTACCCTATATCTTTTAATTGGAGTATATAAACCATTAACATATAAGCTCATTATTGATAGGTATTATTCATTTTTCCCCACTTTGTACCTGTGTTCTTCTCTCTCTGTCTTTTCCTTACTCTTCTTACAGTAGTCCCTTTATCATATCTTGTAGTGCTTGTTTGGCGAAGGTGTATTCTTTCAGCCTTCTTTTTTCTGGGAAACTCCTTATTTTGCCTTCCATTTTAATTGAGAGACTCACTGGGTAGAGTAGTCTTGGATGTAGGCCTTTGTTTTTCATTACTTGCAATATTTATCATTCTCTCCTGTATTGGAGTGTTTCTTTTGAGAAACCATCTGCTAGTCTTATTGGTGCCCCTTTGCGTGTTTCCTCTTTTTTCTCCCTTGCTGCTTTTAAGATTGTCTTTAAAACTTGGTACTTAATTATAATGTATCTTGGAGTAGGCCTCTTTGGTTTCATCTTGATGAGGATCCTCTGTGCTTCCTGAAATTATGTGATATTTTCCCTCTCCAGGTTCAGGAATTTTGCTGTCATTATTTTTTCAAACAGGATTTCTACCCCTTGTTCCTTTTCTTCTCCTTCTGGTATTCCTATGATTTGAATGTCGTTGCATTTCATGTTGTCTTGGAGTTCCCTTAGGCTATCTCCCTAATTTTTTCAGTCTTTTTTCATGCAGCTGCTCTTTCTGGGTGTTTCTTTCCACCTTGTCTTCCAGCTCACCAATTCAGTCCTTTGCTTCATCCAGCCTGCTTGTAACTCCTTCTAGTGTGTTTTTTATCTCACAAATTGTATTTTTCACTTCTTCCTGGTTTTTGTTTATAGATTCTTTTTCCCTTTTCATACTGTTGTAGTTCTCACTCAGTTCGTTGTAGTTGTCTGTGAGTTCCTTGAGCAGCCTCATAATCATCATTTTGAATTCTATATCTGATAGTTTGCTTACATTCATTTCATTAGACTCTTATAGTGGGGACTCTTCCATTTCTTTTGATTGCAGGTTCTTTTTTGTCTCCCTATTTTAGGTGACTCCTTTTGTTTGTTTATGCCCTTCCTGATGTTCTTCTTTGCTAGCTGTCTTTGTTGGGTGAACGTCTATGGTAGGAGTTCTATGGGATTCAGTAGTGTGGTCTGTTTGATCTCCTTGTCTGGATGCTCTAGAGTTGCCCTTTTTTCTGTTTGTGTGGGCTCTCTTGTTGTACTTTGGTTTTTACCTGTTGGAGATTCCTTTGTTGGTAGGTTCTCTCCTCCAGCTAGTTTATTGGTGTTCACATCTCCCACCTAATCTTGTATGTGATCAGTGGTAGGGGGAATGCAAAATTGGTTAAGACAGTGAGAGAGTATTCTATGGGATTTAAAGTACCAACAAGTAGAGAAAAGATAGGAGATCCCTTGGGTAAGTATAGCATTAAATATGATATTTCTCCCAACTAGCCACTTTTTATAAAAGGTGAAAACAAGATAAGACTCTTGTTAGTGGGGAGAAGGATTGTGAGATATATCCAGAAAACAGAGCATTTGTGCAAGGTTAGATGATGAGATAAAGTGAGGGTATAGGATAGAAAGCAGGTGCAGTATGGAAGAGAATAGAGTTAACCACAACAGTAAGAAAGCTCAGGAAGATAGTGAAATGGGCTAAGATCAGGGAGTGGTGCTGTGTAGTATTTACAATTATATGGAACAACAATTATTCACAATAATACTGGAATAACAATAATATGAGAAAAAATATATGATCTGATTAACAGAAATAGTAAGTACACGACCAAGAGTAGTTTGTTATTGGAACACGAGTGAAGTGAAAGAAGGAAAAGTAAAATACAACATGAAAGAGAAAACAAGGAAAACCAGTCAAACAATGCAATTAAACGAAGAAAATGGAGAAAACTAAACAGAAAGAATAGAAATAAAAAATACTAATAAAAGTAAAAATAATAATACAGGTAAACAATAAAATACAAGTTCTATAGGATAGCTAAGTGAAATTTGTCTGTTTCTCAGTTGTTGGGGTTAGCCTTGTGCTTCCTCTCTGGATCTGTCTCTGGACCTTTCACAGCTCCAGGGTATATTGTCTCACTTTGCGGGGGAAGGGGGGGAGCCTCCTGCTGACTTTAAACCCACCAAGCCAGTTCTGCTGGTCTTCCTGGATGCCATAGATAGGCAGAGGAGGACTGGGCTTCACTTTTCTCCCTTCCTGTGGTATTTTGAGGCTGGGGCCAAGTCTGGGCCACAATACTCACTGTTGCCCAGCCTTCAGCCCTGGTCCTCCATGCTCTGTCTGCACTGCCGGGCCACCATTGTACTTCTGCACTATGCCGGCACCTTTAATCCACCACCTGTGTTGCCCGTGGGATGCACTGATTAGGGGCAACTCACATACCACCTTCACTCTCTTTGTTGGTCTGGGTGCTGTGCACTGTCGAAGTCTCTTCAGGGCCATTCAACTCCCACACTAAATTAAGTCTCTCTGGGAACTGCTAACTCCCTGAGCTCTGCTGCCCTCCTCTGGATGGTTCCTGCAATGCACTGCCTCCTTCCTCTTTTCTAGTTAGCCATTGGCCAGCCCACCACCACACAACCCAGCTGCCCTGTGAGCCCGCTGTTGCAGGAGCCTGCCACCATGTGACAGTTCCTTAAATAGGGGCTGACAGCCTTTTTTTTTTTTTTTCAGTAAAATCCACTTGTTTAAGCTTGCCATTCTTAACAAGCACCCGGCTTTTCACACAGCCCAACTTTCTAACCAGACCAGAGACTATCAGGGTCAGGGTACCACATGGCCCAACACTTCTTCCTTCTCCAGGTGTCACCCAGTTTCCCAATTTCTCTGGTAATGACCTAGCTGGTGTCCACAGTCCAAATGGGTGAACACAGCCTCTGTGTGTCTCCCATTTCATCTTTATTTCCCCCAACGATTTCAAGAATCCATGTCTGTCCTGGTGCCACTCTGTCTTCCCTGCTTTGGTAGGGGAGGAAGCTGTTGATCCGGTTCTCCTCCAAAGATCCTGTGGCCACCACCGACCAAGGCAGCAGGTACCCAGCCAGGGGCTGCAGCAGCCTTGGTCCTCGTGCAGGTCCCAGGGACCTTACCATCCCAACACAATCCCTTTACCATCTGTTTTTCAATGTCTTCTGTAGTTTTGGCCTCCAAACTTCATATAAGCTGGGATTCCATTGGCTGTTCACTCTGTTCCTCAGAAGATCAGCTAGGTGTTCCAGCTGGGTGCAGGGGGAAGTGAGCTCTGCTCCCACCTACCTCACTGCCATAATCCCTCCTCAGGTTTCCCGTCTTTGGTTTCAACTGAGCATTTTTACTATTCCATTTTATCTCTTCTGTTAGTATATCAATCACACTGCTTTGGTCAATTTTAAGTGGTTGCTCTGTAGTTTCCAATACACATTTATAATGAATACTGTCTACTTTATGTTTAGTGTGGGTAACTTTTAATAGTATTTCCAAGTCTGCCCTCTTATCTCCTATGACATTTTTCTCTTGCGTTACTTTATTTTCTTTATTTACTACAATTAACATATGTTGCTTTTTTTAACACTTTACATTTCTATGTGGCTGACATGTACAAAAGAAAAGAAAGTAGAAGGGCCCAGAGTGCTATTGAAGTCAGCAAAAGCAGGTAAGAAATTTCTAGAAGTAAAATGGTATGGTTCTTATTTAGACTAACCTATTTCCTGATCCCTTAATATTAACAGTATTTTAAAAACTTTTTGATTATGTATCATATAAATAGGAAAAATATGTGATAGCTCATCTATTCATTTTTTAAAGGGTGGACTTTGTGATAGCAGATTTGAAAGAAGCAAAATATGCATGCTGCTGTAAACATTTTGCGAGTAGCTTTTATGACTCATTTATTATTTACTTGATAATTATAAAATACGCCTATAAATCAAAGGCCCTGGAAATTTAAAAATCACCTAGGAACTATATTACATTGCATGTGTACTCTAACTTTCTAACTGGCAGAACTTAATGGGTAGCACATTGACTTCTCTTCAAGCCCATTGATTCTTACCTCAGAATCATTTGGACTACACAGCATATCACCAGTCCTCCATGATTCTCAGTGCAAAACTGGTCTTGGGTGTTTGGTCACCAAAGGCCGCCTGCTGGCCACTGATGTGCTCTCCTCAGCCCCAGGTCCCTCTCCGCCCTTCTGCAGCTCCCACCCATCTCTACCTCAGGTAACTTGTCTCCTGGCAGCTGCAGCAGCAGTGGCTGAGACAGCGGGATCCAGACCCTGGTCCAGCATGTCCATGGCGGGGGTGGGTTGGAAGGGGGCTCCTATTTTTTCATCTTTTAAAAATTACAAGTGTGCCTTGTAATTTTTGTTGAAAGCCAGATATTATACATGTATATATGAACTGAGGTAACAGGCCTTTAGTATGAGGTGTTATAATATGTTAATATAGCTATGTTGGGCTGCTTAATATTTGTTGTAGTTACAGTTGCCATAGGCTTCAAATTTCTCAGTCCTTGTTTGTGTCTTCTCCTTAAATATTGATTGTATTTTGCAGTGCTTTCAACTGTAACCTGATGTTATTTTTCTGAAGGCCTGTTGATGTGATGGTGAGGTATGGGGGAGGAGAAGCAGTCTATAATCTTGTGATTAAACCTCAGTCTTTCAGTGAGCCAGAGTTTCCAGGCTCTCACCTCCACATGTCACTTGTTTCTGTTTTGTTTTGTTTTGTTTTTTGTCTTTCATCTTCCCTTAAGTGATACAAGAAGGCTAAAGGTGGTTAAAAGAAGTTGGGTAAATGTCCTCTTCTCAAGGTAGGATAAGGCTGTGGTAAATCTTTGTCTTTGGAGAACAGGCTTTTATTATAGAGAATGCTCAGGGTATATTCCAAAATGGTTCCTTTCTCCTACCCCTGTCAGAGCCTGGAGGAAATTTTTTTCTTTTTTCTTAATTATGAATACTTGGTGAGATTTCTGCAGGCAAAACCCATGAAAATGTGGAGGCACATTTAAGATAGTGTTCCCCCAGCAGTTTCTCCTTCTCAAAGTTGATCACACTCAGCCTCCACCAGGTCATCCAAATTACCATTTAATTCTGCCAGTTTATGGCTGCAGAGAGTTGTGTTCTAGGTAAACATATCTTGGCTGTGATTCTCTGTATTTGCTGGTCTTTCCAGGTTTCAGTGTGGCAGGTTGCCCTGCAACCTCAACTCTGATATGTCCAAGATAAGTCACTAATTTTCACTGATTTGTTTAGATTTTATTATGAAAATGGGATTGACAGTTTCTGAGTTTCTAAACCTTTTTTCTTTTTCAGGACTGAAATTGCAAGTCCAGTATATTAAACTTTAATTTAAATTTAAGTTTAAAAACGGACACAATTCAGTCACTGAAAGAGTTTAAGTATGTTTGAAACACTTTGGGTATGGGAATCTATTTTTTCATTGTAAATTTTATCAAATCCAAATGCAGATTATGTGTTTCCGATGGAGATTTAACATTCAAATTGAGATATGTTGAAAGTGTCAAATACACACCATATTTCAAAGTTTTAGTATGAAAAAAGAATGTAAAATAAACCATTAATAATTTTTTGTGTTGATCACATATTGAAATAATATTTTCAGTACATTGTGTCAAATAAAATATATCATTAAAATTAATTCTATGTTTCTTTTTATTTTTTTTTCAGTTTTTTTTTTAAGATTTTATTTATTTATTTTCAGAGAGAGGAGAAGGGAGGGAGAAAGAACAATGTATGGTTGCCTCTCACATGGCCCTCACTGGGGACCTGACCCGCAAATCAGGCATGTGCCCCAACTGGGAATCAAACCAGGACCCTCTGGTTCCCAACCCACGCTCAATCCACTGAGCTACACCACCTGGGCTCTTTTTATATTTTTAATGTGGCTACTAGAAAATGAACTTACCTATGTGGCTCAAATAATTCCATTTTCTAGCACTGTTCTATAGTTTAAAATACACTTACTATGCCCTGGCTGGTGTAGCTCAGTGGATTGAGCACGGGCTGGGAATCAAAGGGTCACCAGTTCGATTCCCAGTCAGGGCACATGCCTGGGTTGCAGGCCAGATCCTCAGTGAGGGCCACATGAGAGGCAACCACACATCGATGTTTCTCTCTCTCCCCTTCCTTCCCCTCTGTCTAAAAATAAATAAATAAAATATTTTTAAAAATACACTTATTACACAAAGGGTTGAAGATGGCAGTTGAGTAGGTGGAAGATGAGTCCACTTGCTCTTGCCCCCAGCTCGAATTTTTGACTGATCTTCTGACAATCAACCCCAACAATCAATGGAATCTTAGCTGATATGAAGTTTTGAAGCCAAGGAGTACAAAAGATGTTTCATACTACCCAGTAAGGAGACGTTATCCGTTGAAGGGGAAATACCCTGTGTGTGTCACCTGCAGCAGCGGAGAGACCAGACAGAAATTGCAGCTTTGGAGCTCCCTGCCACCTCTGAGCAGGGATTCCCAACTTTAACTAGAAGAGACTTGGGAGGATATACAAAGTCTGGGAAGGCCCAGGCTACAAGCACATAGCAAGCAGCACTTCCGTAACAGTAGCACCAACCTGGAAATTCCAAATAGGGACTCAATGTTCTAAAACAATCAGGTTGCCACACCTGGATCTGTCAGATGCACAAGCAGGCTGCAGCCAGCCATGACTGTGAGAGACATTTTGCTTTTGGGGGAGGGGATATGTGCAGAGAATCAGACAACAACTCAGTACTGTGGTAGGGTACCACATAGTCTTCTAAAAAAGGAGCTGAGAACTGTCTGGGCAAAGACCCCATATGCGGCTGCTCTTCCAGCAAAGAGAGAAGACTGCAAGTGAAATTTATTCCCACTGAATCCAGCTGGGTGGAGAGTTGAGAAAGCTGTGCAACAAGGGGTTTGCTGGTCCTCCCTCAACTCAACTAGCAGGGCGGGGGCTGTGCAAAACACCGAGTTATGGACTGTGTCTCCTGCAAAGGCAGTGGGCTGGGAGTTAGAAGGGCAAGAGTTGAGCTCCAAAGATTCTGTGCAGCCAGGCATAAACCCCCCTGCAGAGTAAAAACGTGTAGGAAGGGAAAAGTGTGTCTACCCCTCTCCTGCTGAACAGTCCAGCCAGGCTCAGGAACCCCCCTGCTAGGTACATAACCACAGAGGAAAGAAAGGGAGGCGTCAAGAGGGTACTTTCTGAAATTTTCTCAGACACAAGATGCACTGTTTCCTTGGGCCCTATTCCATTGAAAGAAGCTGGGTAGAGAGTGCATAAATTGGTGCAGCAAGGGCAATACAGAGCCCCACCTAGCCTTGGCTCTTATACAGAGCTGTCATCAGCAGCAGGCAGGAAAGAGCTGACTCTTTTACACAGATTGGCCTCTCCCCTGAAACAGGCAGCTAACTTATCAGAAGCTATACATTATTGGAAATAATCTGGGACAGACCAAGATGTGTGGGGCAGGGGTAGGGGAACACACCCACCATGTTCCTTGAAGTCTGAACAGTCCCCCCAAGGGGAGGTCCAGGGACCACATCCTCCTGATTGCACCAGAAGCCCTCTCAGAAACAGATGGGTTAGTGGCAAGGGTAGACTAATAACAGGACCCCAGACAGAGGTAGGTGGAGGTGGTTACTGCAGTACTTTTGGGTGTTGGATGACCCACTCTTGGGCCTTGTGCTGATGAAAAGCCAGCATGGCAGATCAGGGAGGATCTTCCCAGATGCAGCCAAGCCTGAAGGAGACAGCCACAGATTGCGGAATGCTTGTAGCCTTGAACAGGCTGTGTAGAGCTTGTAACCCCTAACAGTCTGTGTAGAGACAGGGATGATGTCTAACATTGCCAGAGTCAGGTCCAGAAGGAGGTGCCTATAGCCAATCACTGAACTCTGCCGAGGTGAATTCCACTTCATTCTTTTCCATTGTTTGCATGATTTTTTCCTTTTGCATAGCTTTTTAACATTTTTTCTTTTTCTTCAATTTTTTTTATTTCTTCACTACCTTTATTTCAAATCTCATATTTTACTCCCCCCTCTTTTTACTCCATTTTGCCTTCTTCCTTCCTTTTCTTATGTTATTTTCATTTTAAAATTTATTTTTCCCTTTCTTCATGTCATTCCTCTTCCTTACTCATTATTTCTCCTCCTTCTATCCTCTCAAAATCACTTTCCTTTCTTTTAGTCATCTCATTCTTTTTCTCTTTCTTAAAATAATTGTATTCTCTTTCCTCTTTTATTAATCTTTGCTAATTTGTCATTGATATTGCTGATCTAGTTAATTATTCTTTAATTTTATTCATATTAAATATTTTTATATCAAATCCCATATTTTACTCTTCCCTCGTCTCACTCCATTTTACCTTCTTCCTTCCCTTTTTTATTTACATTTTATATTTTATTTTTTCTATTTTGTCTTGTTGCTATTCCCTACTCTTATAATCTCCCCTTTCTCTACCCTCTCAAACTCATTTTTATTTCCTTTGGTCATCTCATATTCTTTTTTCTGTCTTAAAATATTCTTTTTTTTTTTTTATTTTCAGAGAGAGGAGAAGGGAGGGAGAAAGAGCAATGTATGGTTGCCTCTCACATGGCCCCCATCAGGGACCCGGCCCGCAACCCAGGCATGTGCCCCGACTGGGAATCGAACCGGGACCCTCTGGTTCCCAGCCCGCACTCAATCCACTGAGCTACAACAGCTGGGCTGTCTTAAAATATTCTTATTCTTTTTCCACCCTTGTTGGTCTTTGCTCATTACTTGTTGCTATTTCTGTGGCTGTTGTTTGAACTCATTTTTTCCTATTTTTTCAGATTTTTAAATTAGTATTTCAAACTCATTTTTACTATTCCCTTTTCTTTCAAAATGGAAGGAGGAGTAAAGAGTTTTCCAGACAAAAACAAGACTAAAAGTATAGCTTCACCAAACCAGTATTGCAAGAGATGCTAAAGTTACTTCTTTAAGGAGAAAGAAAAAAGTAAGAGAGAGAGAGGGAGGGAGGAATACAGGCATAAAGGGGGAAAATGGCAATGAATAAACAAATGTCAGTAATAACCTTAACATCAAATGGATAAATGCTCCAATCAAACAACATAGGGTAGCTGAATGGATAAGAAAATACAACCTGCATATATGCTGTCTACAAGAGACTCACCTCACAACAAAATATTCATGCAGGCTGAAAGTGAAGGGGTAGAAAAAATATATCCATGGAAATGAGCACAGAAAAAAAGCTGGGGTAGCAATTCTTATATCAAATAAAATAGACTTTAAAACAAAGACCATAATGAGAGACAAACAAGATCACTACATAATAGTTAAGGAAGTAGTTCAACAAGATCACATAACCCTTGTAAGCATATGCACTCAATATAGGAGCACCTAAATATATAAAGAAGATCCTAGTGATTTCAGAAAGAGGTTGACAGCAATACAGTCATTGTTAGGGATTTTAACACCCCACTGTCAACAAGGTATAGATCTTATAAACAAAACTTTAACAAAGATATTGTGACATTAAATGACACACTAGATCAAATGGACCAAATTGATATTTACTAAATATTTCACCCTATAGAAGCAAAATATACATTCTTCTCCAATGTTCATGGATCCTGTTCAAAGACAGACCACACAGCAGGACACAAAACAAGCCTTAATAAATTTAAGAAAATTGAAATTATATCAAGCATTTTCTCAGCTCACAATAGCTTGAAACTAGATACCAACACCAAGAATAAAAGCCGAAAAACATTCAAATACATGGAGGCTGAATAACATGTTAATAAATAGTGAATGGTTAACAATGAGATCAAGGAAGAAATCAGAAAGTATCTTGAAACAAATTAAAATGAACACACAACTCAAAACCTATGGAACACAGCAAAGGCAGTCCTGAGAGGGAAATTCATAGCAATACAGTCCTACCTAAAGAAGATAGAAAAATATCAAGTAAACAATCTAACCCTACACCTAAAAGGACTAGAAAAACAACAACAAAGACCAGGAGCAAGTAGAAGGGAGGAAATAATTAAGAGCAGAGTAGAAATCAATGACATAGAGACAATTCAAAAGATCAACAAATCCAGGATCGAGTTCTTCAAAAAGATAAACAAAATGGACAAACCAGACTCAACAGGAGAAAGAGAGAGGACTCAAATAAATAAAATCAGAAATGAAAGGGGAGAAGTAACAACTGACTCCAGCCCTGCTTCCTTATCACAGAAATACGAAGAACTATAAAAAATTACTATGAACTAGAAATTGGACAACATGGGCAAAAAGGATAAATGTCAGGAAATATACAATCTTCCAAAACTGAATCAAGAAGAAGAAGAAAACATGAATAGACTGATAACAAAAAACAAAACTGAAGCAATAATCAAACAACTCCCAACACACAAAAGTCCTGACCAGATGGCTTCACAGGTGAATTTTACCAAATATTGAAAGAGCTAACACCTATCCTTCTCAAACTACTTCAAAAAATTCAAGAAGAAGGAAAACTCCCAAAATCTTTTTACAAGGCCAGTATTATTTATCTGTTCACAGGCCAGCATTCAATCCGTTGAGGCACATGAGCCAGGGTGAGGCCAGTATTATCCAAATTAAAAAACCAGGTAAAGGTACAACAAAGAAAGAAAATTACAAGCCAATATGTCTGACGAACATAGATGCGAAAATCCTCAACCAAATACTAGCAAACCAGATCCAGCAATACATTAAAAAGATCATACACCATGATCAAGTGGGATTTATTACAGGGATGCAAGTATTGTACAATATGTACAAATCAATAAATGTAATACATCATATACATATAAATGAAAGGCAAAAATCACAGGATCATATCAATAGATACTGAAAAGCATTTGATAAAATCCAGTAACCATTTATGATAAAAACACTCAGAAAGTGGGAATAGAGAGAGCATTCTTCAACATATTAATGGTCATAAATGAAAAGCATACTGCCAACATCATACTCAATGGGAAAAAACTAAAAGTGTTGCCCTTAAGATCAGGAACAAGACACAGATGTCCATTTTGACCACTCTTATTCAATATAGTACTGGAAGTTGTAGCCACAATGATCACACAAGAAAAAGAATTACAAGGCATCCAAGTTGGAAAG
Organism: Micronycteris hirsuta; assembly: GCA_004026765.1. Lineage (NCBI taxonomy): Eukaryota > Metazoa > Chordata > Mammalia > Chiroptera > Phyllostomidae > Micronycteris > Micronycteris hirsuta. The sequence continues at coordinate 12,366 of PVJI01027963.1, forward strand.
GGGGAAGTTAAACTGTCATTATTTGCAGGACACATGATGGTATACATAGAAAGCCCTATAAGACTCCATCAAAACACATCTTGACCTAGTTAGTTAATTAGGCAAAGTAGCAGAATACAAAGTCATATTCAGAAACTGATGGCATTTTTTGTATACCAACAATGACCTATGAGAAAGAGAAACTAAGAAAAGAATACCATTTACCAAGCAAAAATTAAAAATAAAACAAAGTACCTAGGAATAAATTTAACCAAAGTGGTAAAAAAAAAAAAAACACAACAACACCAAAAGAACCTGTACTTGGAAAACTACAGAACAAATAAGTAAGAAATTGTGGAAGATACAAATAAGTGGAGGCATATACCATGTTCATGGATTGGAAGAATTAACATCATTAAAATGTCCATATTACCCAAAGCAATATATAGATTCAACACAATTCCTATTAAAATACCTATGGCGTATTTCACAGATGTAGAATAAATACTACAAAAATTTATATGGAACCAAAAAAAAGACCCCCCCAAAGCCTCAAACATCTTGAGAAAATAGAACAAAGTTGGAGGGATCACAATACCTGATATCAAACTATATTACAAGGCTATAATCAAAACAGTCTGGTACTGATGTAAGAGCATATACATAGATAAGTGGAACAGAATAGAGAGCCCAGAATTGAACCTATGTCTCTAAGGTCAATTAATATTTGAGAAAGGGGTCATGAGCACATTAAAGTTAAAAATATTCTCTTCAATAAACACTGTTGGGAGAGCTGGATGCAAAAAAAATGAAACTAGACTACCAACTTATACCATACATGAGAATAAATTCAAAATGCATAAAAGGCTCTGGCTGGTGTGGTTCAGTGGATTGACCACCAGCCTGCAACCCAAAAGGTCACCGGTTCGATTCCCAGTCAGAGCACGTGACTGGCTTGCAGGCCAGGTCCCCAGTGGGGGGCATGTGTGAGAGGCAACCATGTATCTCTCACACGTTGATGTTTCCCTCCCTCTCTTTCTCCCTCCCTTCCTCTCTCTGAAAGAAAATAAATAAAATCTTTTAAAAATGCATAAAAGACTTCATGAAAGTCATGATACCATAAAAATCCTAATGGAAAGCATAGGCAGTAAAGTTTCATATATCTCACTTAGCAATATTTTTGCTGATATACCTCCTAAGGCAAAGAAAATAAAGTACAAAATAAACAAAGGGGACTACACCAAATTAAAAATCTTCTACACAGCTAAAAAAACCATCATCAAAATGAAAAGGGAGCCAACTGTATGGGAGAATATATTTGCCAATGATACCTCAGATGAAAGTTTAATCTCCAAAATATATAAAGAACTCATACTACTCAAACCCAGGAAGACAAACAATCCAATTTAAAAAATGAGCATAGTTCCAGCCAAGATGGAGGTGTAGGTAGAAACTCTTTGCTTCCTCTCACAACCAAAAGGAGGATAACAACCAATCTAAAATCAATAAACAACCAGAAGTGCCAGAAAATCAAAACTGCATGGAACTCTGACAACCAAGGTATTAAAGAAACAGCCAACCAGACCAACCAGACTGGTAAGATGGGCGGACAGAGAGAACCCGTGGCGAGGTGGCCGACCACACAGGTGGGGCTGGCTGAAAGGGAAACTGAGACTCAGAGCTGACTGTGAATTACAACAGGGATTGCCACAGTGGGAGAAACTCCCAGTCTCACATGAGAGTATGTTGGAAAGTGGGGCTAGAGCCAAGCAGACAAGCTGCATTGTTCCCTCTCTGGCCCCTCCCCGACAGACGGTACCACAGCACAGCAAGGAGGGTTGCCCTGCCTTGGTGAATACCCAAGACCCATCCCCTTACAACTTAACATGTGCACCAAGACAAAGAAATATGGCCCAAATAAAAGAACAGAGCAAAACTCAAGAAAGAGAGCTAAACAATGAGGTAGCCAACTTAGCTGATGGAGAGTTCAAAGCCCTGGTAATCAAAATGCTCACAGAACTGATCGAGCTTGGTCAAAAAATGAAAGAACAAATGAAGGATACCCAAAATGAAATAAAGCAAAATATTCAGGGAACCAACAGTGACAGGAAGGAAACCAGGACTCAAAGCAATGATTTGGAACAAAAGGAAGAAATAAACATCCAACCGAAACAGAATGAAGAAACAAGAATTCAAAAGAGTGAAGAGTATTACAGACCTCTGGGACAACCTGAAACATTCCAATATCCGAATTATAGGAGTGCCAGAAGGAGAAGAACAACAGCAAGAAATTTAGAACTTATTTGAACAAATAATGAAGGAAAACTTCCCCAGTCTGGTGAAGGAAATAGACTTCCAGGAAGTCCAGGAAGCCAAGAGAGTCCCAAAGAAGTTGAACCCAAAGAGGAACACACCAAGGCACACCATCATTAAGTTACCCGAGATTAAAGATAAAGAGAGAAACCTAAAAGAAGCAATAGGAAAAGAGAGTGTTACCTACAAAGGAGTGCCCATTAGGCTATCAGCTAATTTCTCAAAAGAAACCTTGCAGGCAAGAAGGGGCTGGAAAGAAGTATTTGAAGTCATGAAAGGAAAGGACCTACATCCAAGATTACTCTATCCAGCAAAGCTATCATTTAGAATAGAAGATCAGATAAAGTGCTTCCCAGATAAGGTCAAGTTAAAGGAGTTCATCATTACTGAACCCTTATTATATGAAGTGCTAAAGGGACTTATCCAAGAAATTGAAGAAGATCAAAAACTATAAACAGTAAAATGACAACAAACAACTATCAACAAATGAACCTAAAAAAACCCCAATAAAACAAAAACTGAGCAAACAATTAGAACAGGAACATAATCAAAGAAATGGACATCCCATGGAGGGTTTTCAGTGAGGAGGGGGAGGGGAAGAATAGGGCAGAAAGGTACAGGGAAGAAGAAGCATAATTGGTAGGCATAAAATAGATGGGGAGAGGTCAAAAATCGTATAGGAAACAAAGACTTCAAAGAACTCATATGTATAACCCATAGACATGAACTAAAGGGGAGAATGCTGGAGGGTTGGAGGGTGCAGAGCAGAGAGGAGAAAGGTGGGGGGGGATAATTGGGAAATCTGTAATAGCATAATCAATAAAATATACTTTAAAAAATAAAAAGAAGAGCAAAGGATCTCAATAGACACTTCTCCAAGGAGGACATACACATGGCCCATAGACATATGAAAAAATGTTCAACATTACTAGCCATAAGAGAGATGCAAATTGAAACCACAATGAGATACCCTTTCACACCTGCCAAAATGGCTATTATTAATAAATCAACAAACAAAAAGTGCTGACAAGGATGTGGAGATAAGGGAACCCTAGTGCACTGCTCATGGGAATGCAGACTGGTGCACCCACCGTGGAAAACAGTATGGAATTTCCTTAAAAATTAAAGATGGAACTACCTAATTTGCCCCAGCAATTCCACTGCTGAGACTATAACCTAAGAATCCCAAAACACCAATTCAAACGAACTTATGAACCTCTGTTCGTAGCAGCACTGTTTACAATGGCCTTATTTGGAAACAGCCTAAGTGCCCTTCAGTAGATGAGTGGATTAAAAAAGTGGTACATTTACACAAATGAAGACTATGCAGCAAAAGAAAGAAGGAAGTTTTACCTTTTGGGATAGCATGTATTGAACTGGAGACTATCATGCTAAGTGAAATTAAGCCAGTCAATGAAAGACAAATATCATATGACCTCACTTATAAGAGGAACCTAATGAACAAAGTAAACTATTCAGCAAAACAGAACCAGCAGCATAGAATCACAGAATAGACTGACAGTGGTAAGAAGGGATGAGGGAGGAGGGGAACATCTGAAACAAGGTGAAAGGATTAGGCAAGGAACTTCCTGGTATGTGAAGGACCCATGGACATGGACAGTGGAGTAGGGATTGACTATGGAAGTGGGAGGTGGGTTGGGCCGAGAGGGACAAAGGGGGGAAATAATTGGAACAACTGTAAAACATAAAAATAAAGAATAAAAAAGGAACTAAAATACACTTATTACAGTCTACCTTTAAGTAATAATATAACATTGCACAAATAATTTGAAACCTTTAAATGTATATTCCTATTTTTCTACAGCCATTTGTTTTACTTGCTGTGATACATTTTACTTTTACATGTTATGAATCACACAGTACATTGTTTTTGTTCTTAGTAGTCAATTACCTATTAAAGACTTTAAAGTTAAAAGAGAAAGTCTTTTTATATACCCACATATTTTCTAGTAACATCACTTTCCTTTTGTCTGAACAACTTCATTTAACATTTATTACAGTGTAGATATGCTGCTACTGAATTTTCTCAGCTTTTATCTAAAAAAAGTTTTTATTTTCTCTTCATTTTTGATGGATAATATCACTAGATAGAAAGTTTTAGGTATAAAGGGTTTTCTTTTCTTTGTCCTTTCAGCACTTAAAGATTCTTTTCTATTGTTTTATTTTATTTTTATTTTTAAATATATTTTATTGATTGCGCTATTACAGTTGTCCCATTCCCCCCCTTTTTTCCCCTCCACCCCCCCCATTCCCCACCCTTTAGTTTTTGTCCATAGGTCATACACATAAGTTCTTTGGCTTCTACACTTCCTATACTATTCTTAACCTCCCCCTGTCTGTTTGCTACCTACCATTTATGCTACTTA
>PVJI01027964.1:0-17049 GCA_004026765.1 Micronycteris hirsuta
GCCCCCAAACGTACTATTTGCTTTTCTAATGAGAAGCCCAAGGGAAAAAAGGTATGTGACGCACAATGGATGTTAGCGAAATACTTCCTTGGTTTTGATCCAGTTACTGTTTCTGCTGGGGTGGGATGTGTTTGCTTGTGATTTTTACATCGTCTCCTGTGCTCAATCCTGGCTCCTCCCCTTTTCACGGATGACTTACACAGAAATATGTGCTACCCACTGCTCTGCACCCCCATTGCGCCAGCTTGAGGAGTTTTAGGGAGAGCGTCTGCAATCTTCCCATCAGCTCAGTGGTTGCGGTCTCAGGAATTCTTCTTCTTTACCCCCAAAAGTGAGTCTGAAGGCCAGCCCCTGACTGTGGGCACGTCACCAGCGTGGTCCCTGCGTAGTCCCTCGAAGGGTATGATATGCATTTCCACAGACACTTGAATCAAACAAGAGACGTGGCTTTATTTCTTATTGGGGGCCCACTTGACAATGTCCCCATTCTGGGGGTGTGGCTGGCTGACATGCACTGCCAACGTGTCCAGTCTGCATCTCTCGCCCTCACTTCCTACCTTCCACAGCACGAAAGGTGCATGACGACATTATTGGGCGCTTGTGGCGGCTAACAAGATTCTCTCTCTGTGTCTTTGCCGTAGGAAGGGTCACCAAAGAATTGCACCTGGGTATTTTTTTCATTATGTTGAGTGTCCCTTCGTTTCCATTTTGGCTTTGTAGCATAATGCAGAGGCAAGGAGTCAAAGCAGAGCCCACACGGGGTCCAGATCCCATTCTGCCATGATGGCTCCAACGTGGTGTGGATGTTGAAACCAGAAAGCCCCCTTGTGAAGTATGAGGCAGCAGAGACCAGATGCAGGTGACAACGCAGAGCTTGCTCCCAGCCTTGGCTGTTTCGACTCAGCTCGACACTCTTCTCCTATCACTTCATGGGGACCAGATAGGAGCAAAGGTGCTCTGCAGATGCTCCTGTGGGTCCTGCCATCAAAGAGAGCAGGAGATTGGCTTACACACTTAACGCAACCACGTATCACAGGTGAAAACCTTGCTGTGATGTTCAGCTCTGTAAAGTGCAGCAGCTTATCTCCCCCTGCTGCATCTGCAAATCCTTGGAGATGTCGGGGTCTAAGGCAGAGCTCAGACAGCCTGCAAGTGGAACAAGCTCCCGGGACATGGTGATGGGGCTGGTCTGTGCACTACACTTGGGTGCCAAGGAACTAAAATGTGATGCTGAAGTGCCCCAGCGGTCAGGCCTAATGACAATGTCAAGAAGTTAACATTTCTCTGATCCATGGAGTCAGCTGCCTTCTGAATCTTAGCCTTCTTTTACATATTTGCTGTTGGCCAAGGGGAGGACCTGGTGCTGATGAGGGGTGTCAGGGCCAGGCGGAAGTGGGGGGTGGAGGAAAGGTCTCAGGGCGCTGGGGGAGCCAGCACTGCACACTCCCATTCTCTCATAGGTCTTCAACGCCTACCAGTGAGGGCATCGTTGGTATCAACGAGTAGTCCCATGAACATGTTAGACCTTAGCTTGGATGGGTTCCCTGGCGGGTTACTCCTAACTGGGGGCTGCTGTGGGAGAGATGGGAAACTGAGGGGAGCCTGGGGAAGAAGGAGAGGTTAGGGGCTGGCATGGGAAAAGCACTTCTGCGTGTCCCCTTTGCGCCCCACTTCACTTTTGGCATGGGGGGCATCAAGAGCATGTTCGCCCCTCACCAAGTCATTCTGTGACATCGGCTGAGAGTCCCACAGTTTCACCTCCTGCTGACACTATTTGCCATATGCCAAGGGGTCACTGGCTGGAAGTCGGCTCTCAGAGTTGGGTGTTTATACTGGTTTTATTGCAGTGGTACAAGGATGACTCGAATACTTGAAAAGGATGAAGTTTCCCAAAACATTTCAGAAGAAAACATTAACAAAAATATTTTGACTACTGTGTGGCTAGACGCCCGGCCTCAGTGGATCTGTGCACAGAGGGGCATGGAATCGTCCCATCTGCGCCAGAATCTTCCACTTCCAATGAGCTGGTTTTTTAAACAGTGAATTTGGAGAATGAGACGCTTGGGAGGGACAATGGGGAAAATAATAGGTGCTTTGTGCTTATTAATTTTAAATTATTATGTTTAATCATTGTAATTACATTAGTACTTAACTTCCTTAGGATGAAAGACCAGGTAATCTAATGGCATATGATTTAGGAAATCAGGACCCTGATTACTATTTGAATTGCTGCTATTTAATTCCATCAGCTATATCACAAAACTTTGATTCTTGGTGAGCATGGTCCATGATCCCTAGTAACTGTTTTAATAATATAGTTAAAAAGTAAGAGTTATCATTTATTAAAGATTAACTGTACACCTAACACTATATTAGGCATATTAAATCTTAGCCCATTTATAGCTTTCTAAATAATCTTTACCCTGTAAAGTGTTTAGTATAACGGCCATTAGTTACAGCCTGCATATACATGTATGTGTGTGTGTGTATGTATGTATATTTATAAGGTAGCTTCTATGTATCGTTTCACTGAGCTATTCAGTAGTTCATGAAATAATTCTAATTTCCTGACACTGTGTTTTGCAAGTGTTTTGACTGGGTCGAGAGCAGGTCAGTCATGGTTAGACGGCCATGACCCGCGGGGAAGCCGAGCCACCGATCCCTGTCATAAACTATGTAATTAACATACACACGACTTCTTTGCTCATGGGGTGGAGAGAAAAGTGAAGATAGCATTGTCTTCCCTGTCTCTCAGATCCTGGCTGTGGAGAGTGAGACAGGGGTCCCCTGTGGAGCCGCAGTGCTGACGAGTGTCATCAGCAGTCCTGGCCCCGGGAGCCACGTGCCCGGCTTTCCGCCCACACTTCCTGTCTCTGTGTTGCCCATAAACCCCATATGGCGCTTCGTTCTGTTATTCTGTCTTCTTAAATTTGTTCAAGGTATGTTGGTTTTGGTCTTCTGGTTGACAGCTTACTCTTGACACTTCACTCTGGCTGGGATTTTAAAACTCTCCTCATATTGAAGGCAAATGTAATTACAACTTAGATGATAAATGGCAGAGTGCTTCACATAAGTAGGCCTGGTAGATATCTGTTATTGAGAATTTAATAAAATTACCTGTAATCATATTGGCAAAGCAGTTTCTTAGGGCCATCTGCTTATTTATTAAAGTGATTTAAAAAATATATTGAACCAGATGGTTTTTAAGTAGAATTTCACCTGTATTGGACTATGTTTTTTTTTTAAAAAAAAAACTCTTTTAAAAAACTCCTTTTTATTGAATTTATTGGGGTGACATTGGTTAATAAAATTATATAGGTTTCAGGTGTACAATTCTATAATACAGCATCTGTATATGGTACTATGTGTTCACTACCCAAAGTCAAGTCTTAGAAATCTTTGGGTTACATAAAGATTTCTTAGATACAGCATCACAAGCATGATCCCTAAAATAAAATAATTGATAATTGGTCTTCATCAAAATTAAATATGTCTGCCCTTCAAAAGAAACACTTAAAAGAATGAAAAGAAAATACTGGGCAAATATTTATAAAACACTTATAAACAACCTGTATCTAGAATATGTAAAAGACTTTCACACTCCATAATAGGAAAACAAACAATCCAATTAAATAAAATGGGCAAAATGTTTAACCAGAAACTCCACCAAAGAAGATGTGGGTGGCAAATAAGCCCAGGAAAAGACACCGACTGTCCTCACTCAGTAGAAAACCGCAGGTGCACTCACACACTGCTGATGGGAATGTGGAATGCTGCAACCACTTTGGAAAATAGTTTCTTATGACGTTAAATGTACAGTTATCACAAAACCCTACAATTATGCTCTTAGGTATTGAAAAGTGAAATAAGACCTAATTTTCAGACAAAAATTTGGGCTGGCATGTTCTCTTCCAAGGGAAGTCTGTGGCCCAGCAGCTAGGAGAAGTGTCCACGGCAGACTTCGCTGTTCGCTGTCAGCCCCTTCGGGGGCTTCCTCAGCTGCAGAGAGACACTGTGCTGGATGGAGATCACACCCTCCCTCGGGGGCCACACCCAAGGGCTGGTCAAGGAGCCTCCCTGGGGAAAGGCTGGCAGCCTGGTTTAGCTCTAAAGCCCCCGTGGAGTCGGCTGATGCTCTTGTCGGCCTCTGGCCGACTCTGAGACGGAGACGGAGTCAGAGCACATTTATTACGGAGTGGGGACGTTTCAGTGCTCGATTGTTTCGTCTTCACCGGAACTCCCTGAGGTTGGTATGATTCGCTCTGCTGTACAGTCGAACGATTGGGACGTGGATTCAATATCTGGCCAGAAGACACACGCCCCGGCATCCACATGTCGGTCTGTGTACCACCCGATCTGTGTTCTTTTCAGTGGGTCACGTTGCCTGCTGGAAGGATTGCATGCCTGCACAGTCAAGGAGGGGGTGTGTGTGACTCCTGTGCACTCACTCAGTCCTCAGCTATTTACCAAACACTCACCAGGGCACCAGAAATTTTGTAGCTACAGAAGGAAGAAACATGACATGTCAGATTTGCTATCTGCCTTGAGGCTTTGTAGACATGGAAAAGAATCTCGTTTCTGTTCCAAAGGCCCATGTTACCAGTCTAATGTCAACTTGGATAGCGTCTTTGAAGATCAACACTTATCAGTTACATTTTCTTTCTTGTTTTCTAAATCCTTACTTGAGGATGCTTATTGGTTTTAGAGAGAGAGGAAAGGAGGGGAAGAAAGAGGGAGAGAAACTTTGATGTGAGAGAGAAACATTAACTGGTTGCCCCTCATATGTGGTCCAACTGGGTACCGAACCCACAACCCAGGCATGTGCCCTGACTGAGAAATGAACCTGCAACCTTTTGCTGTGTGGGATGACACCCAACTGAGCCACACTGGCCAAGGCTCAGTTACATTTTCTTGAAATTATAACATTTAATTAGAGACTAAAGAAATTAATGAGATATGACTGTGAAACAAAAAGAAGTATTGATTTGAAAGACTCAATAAAGACGAATACTAAAATACGCTGCCGAACTAGTTGTGACCAAGACCGCTATAAAATAGTGGAAGATATTGTAAACATCTAGGAAAGGTATATACTGATATGGCTTCTCAAATTATTTAAGTTTTCACTTTAAAGAGAACAAATGGAAATCTTCAATGATGCATTTTGAGCATGGTGCATGCTGGAAAGAAAAATTGGCTCAACATCAAAAGATTGGCAAGTAAATACACATTTATATGTTTTGAGTTAGAACAAAATATTTAATATTTAAGGTATGTATGTATGTATGTATCATTTTTTATTATTCCCTGCTTTAACCAACTTTTTCTTTTGGCCACAATCGCTGTTAAACTGAGATTCTTCACCATGGCCATTATGACCACATATCCCCAAAATAGCATCTTTCATAAAGAATATATGCAATAAAAGTTTATTAGAGGAATGAATCACCCAAAAATGTATGAGATGAAAATTATTTTATGTAACATATCATGTTGATTACGTGCAAGAACCACGTGTCGATTTCTGTACGATTTCCAGTTGACTTCACTGCGGACCATAGTCAAGCTTTCTCCTTCTGGAAGGGATGTTGTACCCACCCTTTTGAGTCCAGACAGTGGAACTACTTAGTAGATTTTGCCTTTTCCCTTGTATTAATTTTCCAGGACCCATTTAAAGTAGTTTTATGATGGGGCAAGACATTTGGAAAGACAAATGTAGCTAAAATTACAGCATAAGTTTTCTATTTATAAGTTAACATTGATCAGAACCAGAACAAAAACAAATTCTTAATTTCATACAAAACTGCAGGTATTTAGCTTTTCCTAGGAATATACTGACCTTTAGCCTATAGTTAACTGCCTCTTCCCCAGTCTCTTTTATCTTGGACGTTCCCCGCAATGCTCTGAAGAGGAACAACCTCCATGTCCACTGTGGCTCATCATGCTTTCCCACACGTGTAAAACCTGCTTTCGGAACCGCTCCTTGATGAACACACACCTACAGAGAGGCAGTTTGCTCTCTTGGCTTTCCCTGGGTTTATGTTGATTTTCCACAGGCAGTGGGCTGAGGTAGGACACACAGGACTGCAGAACTCTGTCTTGGTGACCGAGTGGCTAGGGTCAAGATCATTAGTTGGTATTTCTTGCTAGATCTCACATTCTGGAATTTTTCCATGTTTGCTAAGAAAAGCAAGGACGGCCCTGGTAGTAGTTGGTATTTCTCTTCTACATCAGCAGATTTTAAAAGTAAAATTTATAGCGTAAATGAAAGTGTAAATTTTGACTACTTTGTTTTGTAACCTAAGTCAAGACAAAAATGAACAAAATTTAAAGATATAAAATTATTTAGGAAAATATTGTTACTGCCCTCACTCACATCAATATTTGATATCCTTGTTTATCATTGTCAAGTTAAGGAGAAAATCACTTTCATTTATTTATCCTGAATCTTTCTTTGATCAACACTTTATGTAACTTACAGTTTGCTCTTGGATGGTGATGGAGGAACTTAAAGTTTCAGAATAATTCAATTTCTTTTCAAAGCTTTCCAATCCAGCATTTGCATCTTTCTGTTGTCTGATGATGACATCCACAGAGTGCTAAAGATATGATTTCGTGCCGTAGCCAAAGCGCCTGCGTGCTTCCTTATGATATCAGAGAGAAGACAATTCCCTTAAAGCAAATCAACATGCTGCCTGGGGATAACACTGCATGTTAGGTACTGTGTCCAAAGCTATAAAGTGTTGGAAGACATGGAGACATGATCAGGAGTTCATAATTTAGTTGAAGAGATAGAATGTATCAAATTGCTCATGTTTCAATAACAAAGGAATATTTACTTGCAAGCAAATGTTCTACAAGTACGGAAGGAGAAAGTCCATTCTCTGGTTCAGGGGGTTCAGGCTGAGATCGATCTCAGGGAACGGCAAGATTGAGCAGCTGGGGTGAGGGGTGCTGGCATTTGGGATGGGCTGCAGAAGGCTCAGGGGGCTGGGTAGAAAAGGTTGAAAAAGCTGAATATAGGAAATGTAGAATCTCTTCAGAAAAGAATAAGTTTGGTAGAGGTTTTATGGGGAAAGTAGGTATGATGATGGACTAAAGGAGATTCCGGACAGATCAGGGGGCCAGGAACATTGGGTTGGAGATTGGGGAGCTTCGGCTTCCACGGGTACACCTGGGTTTTCAGATCGTGTCCCTGGAACAAAAGCTTCAGAAGATCTGAAAAGATGGCGTACCACTGGAGAGAGGGGGAAAAAACAAAACAAAACAGTTGCAGAGGCAATTTCATTTAGTAATACTGAACTGCTTTATGAGTGTGCATTGTAAATTTCCAAGAGAGTTGGGGGTATAGCATACAGTATTTTATAAACCTATGAAAATGAAAAGGAAGGCACGTAGAATACATATCTCGAAGCATAAATTAATGCAAATTGGTGACTAATTAAATATGAAGAAAGAATGTAAACAAAAATGAAAGATGTTGCGGTTGAGAGGTTATAAAAATTGTTTTCTAGTTATTGCTATCATTTGTCGAGCCGCTGTTACAAGCTGGGCACGGCAGGTGAGGGGCTGGGATTCAGAAGTTGAAGCAATTTGTCTAGGGTCATATAGATAATTCGTGGTTGTCACAAGAGTGCAATCACAGTGTAGTGAAATGATTGATGGGGAGACACCAAAGACATCAGCGAAAGGATGTGGAGTTCCTTTAATCACTAAGGATGTAGACGCTTATGGTACCAATTACACAAAGCAGGAGGCACCAGGACTCGCTCCCTGAGTCCAGATGGAGGCCCAGGTGCAGCCAATACCTGCTGCACGGGGTGATGATCCTGCCAGATGAGCTTGCTTTGCTGAGAAATTTATGTGACCATCTGCAAATCACCAGCACGAAATAACCCCAGCAGATTCCTGAGTGCTCACTGTGGATCCCCGGAAGTCAAAGGTCGAGGCCCAGGAATGGCATTGCTCTGAAGGCCCCGGTGATGGTTCTTCCTGAAGTCCGTTTTTATTCCCAGTCACTGAGAGAGGTGGGATTTAAGCCCAGGTCAACTTTGCCTCAAACCCCATTCCCCTCCCTACTTGATGCTGGTTTTGTGCACCAGTGGAAGACGGGCGAAGCCCTCGGTGCCCAGTTGCTTGCTGGTCTTCCCTGCTCAGGTCTGCTGAAGAACTTGACTTTGTAGCTTGGACATCAAAGTGCCCCTGTGGCTTATCTGACCTTTTCTAAGTCCTCCATGCAAAAGAAAATCAGTACATGTTTAAAGGAGCTGCCTGGGCATCAAACTCTGGGCGGTGTGTTTAAAGCAGAGCTCACTCTGGGATGCACATCTTGGCCTTACACTCCTCAGAGGATGTTGTTATAATACGGACCCCCTGTGCTTCCAGGACCGGCCCTCCTTCTAAAGCGAGATCATCCAGGTGAGTCCTGACCGGGACCGTTCTCACTCCTGGCGTGTACTTCCTTAGTTAACCTGACAGTAGTGGGTGAGGGACAATGGGGTGATATTGTCAGTATCCTCACTTTTTAAAATCTAAGTAACACGGAGGGTAAGTAATTGTCCCAAGTTCACACATTTGGTAAGTGGTAGAACTCACACCTACGGGGTTTGACTTCAGGCTTCATATTTGAAACTCCTACTCTTTTGTCAGCATGGCCCAGGAAACACTGCTCTCTGTTTGGCTCCGCCCCCTTGCCACTTTCTGGTCTGAAGCTTGGAATGCTTACCAGGCTATTTCTGCAGTTGCTCCAGCCTTTGTCTCAAGGCTCCTTTTTATTTCTTTTTTCCAAATGATGTTTAACCCTGATGTCCTTCCTTCCACGACAAAGCTTATCTTCGGGGCTCACGCTCTAGCTTACAGAGTTAGGATGCGTCTGCCTATTTCTTCCTTTTCATTCTGACCACGCCCACACTCTCACACCCCTTCAAAACAAACTGCTCTTTTCTCCTGTGGAGAAACTGAGACACGGGTTGTTGGGAGGTGGAGGGATTCGGTGGACACTCAAAATTGTTCGAAATTTCCTCTCTGTTTATAACTTTTGTTACAAGTTTTTCCTACTTCTCTAAATTGTCCTCATTTTTTCCTTATAAAGTCAGTATGTATTGAGTTTGTGCTGTATGCTAGGCACTGTGCTGGTAACATAGAGAAATGAGGAACTGTCCTGGTCATTATGTGCTCAGGTGTCTGCGGACCCACCAGTGTGTGAGAAGACGTTCAAGTGCCTGGGGACAGGGGAAGAGCCGGGAACAGGACGGAGCATTTGAGTGGGGCCTGGGGTCCGAGCAGGGATTCTCTAACTAGAAACGCGAGGGAAGGGCGGACCTGGCGCAGTGACTGCGTGCTCACGGCAGAGCTGGGAGATGCCGTGGTGCCCAAAGGAACAGACGGACTCCTGCTGTGCGGGGAGCACGGGCGCGGATGGAAGCTTGGAAGGAAGTGACCACAGACCAACCTTACGTGCCAGGCCACAGTCTGGGCTGAAGCCTGCAGACGACGGGAACCCCCTTTTCCCAGCTTCGACCTTCCTACCGATACCTTCCTTCTCCCAGACCTCTCTCCCTTCCGCTCAGGAATAACATTGGTAGTGAAGGTGGGCAGGCTCAGCCGCTCATGCAGATTCTGACTTTAAGAAAAAATTTGATCGCCTTACCTTTCAAAATTAGCAAAACCCACAGCGTTGACTAAGCAAACCACGAGTGGCTTTGGGGACCTGGGCCAGGACAGAGCAGTTTGTCTACCAGTTCCACTGCGCAGTCTTCAGAATCGGTCTGACTGCCACACACGGAACATGGGTTTGGTGACAGTAATGTTGTCACAATAAGGTTGGTGACTTATTAAGTGAAGCCAATTCCAAGTGAGGACCTCTCCAGAGACACTTTGAGACAGTCCACCTTGTGTGGGTGTGAATCATTCGGGTGATCCCTCCCCTTCCCCAGATTGTTGTGTGTCCGTCTGTCTGGGCATCAGATAGCTTCTATTCAGAAGCTACATAAGTTTTCTGGAAAGCTATGTACATTTTCTATCCAAATTTATAAGTAAAAATTATCATCATTTTTTTCACACTTTATCTTGATACTGTCTTTATACATCCCTTTTATTGCCTGCCCTGCTTAAACCCCCCCTTTTTTTTTTTTTGAAAACTTGACACACCACAGTCCTGGGAAAGCAATCCGACCTCATGACCTCCCCCAACTTCCCAGTGGCTGCGCGAACGTGGGACCAGGGACAGCCAAACCCCGCTGATCAGTGATAAAGCAAACTGTCTTTTTTGATACTTTATTTAAATTAAAAGAGCTAGAGTCTGTAGAAAATAATGTAAAATTCATTCTTTTTACCAATCCTTATGTTGAAATAATCTTCTTTAAATTTCTTTCCTCCTAGCATTTTTAGACTCTGCCGAGTGAGAATGCACGCACAATACTGTGTTTTGCTGGTGTCTACTTGTGAATTTAATGGATAGGTATTTTGTTTCCAGTGTGTATGGGGATGAAATTTTGGTCATCAAACCTAAATGGTCGAGTAATTTCTAAATACGCTTTATAAAATGTCTGTACCCATTTTGCAGGGTGGTGGCATAGAAGCAGATTAAATACCTCCTATACCAACTTATATTTACCGTGTTATTAGTACAGCAACTCCCTATTGTCTGTCTTCAATCAGGCATGATTGTCAGCCTCCTGGCATGGCTGAATCAGGGGTGACGTGGGCTTTCTGCCAGCAGGAGGACCGTATGCAAAACAGGGATGACTAAAGGCAGTTGAAGTGAGCATGAGCTGGAGGTTCTGCTTAACTCACTTTTCCTACGACATGCATATATTTATGTAATTCCAAGAAATTAAATGAATGTACAGAGTTGCTCATGCTGTGCGACATTTTACGTGAAGGAGGAGCCCCCCGGGAGGGAGTTGATGCATGTTGTTTCTCAGCGTCCAGATGTGCCGATCACTGCTGCTGAGATGACCCTGCCATTCACCGTGCGGTTGTTGTCTGCTCAGGCCTCACGTGTGGGCTGCCCACGCTCGCTCTGCATACAGTTTGAAGGAGAAGCATAGGATATGATATGATGCATATGGGTGCTCTTCATTTTAATTTTTGCTACATGGAAGCAAGACCTGGCGTGTTCCCCTGGGCAACAACTTGGCGTTAGTTGTTTCTGGTTTTGGTGCCTTTTAATGTCACGTTTCCACACCTTTTTCTTTCTTTGGATTTATGAGTTCCTTTCTTATACTTTAGGGATTGGCCTGGCAGGGACATGCCAGGCCCTCGAGGTCCCATTAGGCTCTGGTGTGGGGCCGTAGACAGCCTGTCCCCGCCCCCCGACCTCCTGGGAGCTTGCAGCGCAGACTGCACCAATTGCGTGAGATGTCAAACAAGGCCACATAATAGAGGGGATTAGCCGAGAACAAAAATGTCTTCGCTTTATTTATAGTATCATTGTGGAGGGATGAAAAGCTATAAGTCAGCTTTGCTTGGGTGTGGACTGGCAATAATCCGCTCAAAACGTTGATTGTTCCCTTGACTTTGCCTTGTGGCTCCTGTGGATTATTACTTCATAGTGCTTGGACAAACATCAATTAACAGACATCAAAACGCTTCCATTCATGTCCCTCTATGAATGGAGGCGACCCAAAAGACCCAACGGGGCTGGAAACGCTCACGTGGAGGTTCCCGGAGGCCAGGCTCGCTGCGGACACAGGTGTGCTGCTCTCCCTGTGTCGGAAACAGGCGTTTCTGTGGAGTTGCAGTAATTACCAAACCAGACCTCTAAAGAACAGCTTATTGGAAACCTTAGCTATTATAAGGAGCTGTGTTTTTAAGCCTAGGAAATTAGCTGTTGAAAATCAGATCAAACTTGTGAGTCTGGCTGTTGAAACCGGAGACAGCAGACGCTCTATTAGTTTCCAGTCACTAAGAGGACTTCGTAATCTTTTTCAAAAGTTCTGAGAGATTTAAGATGCCACTTCTTTCAAAAAATATGAATAGAAATATACTTAACATAAATGTTTGATGATATTTATACAATAGTCAATGCCCAAGAAAAATATTCCCATAGCATTTTATATTATGGAATTTTAAATATATGCCTTTTCTTGCTGTCTGGTTTACTCTTATAGGAATATTTTCTACCCATAATGTCAATACTATGTGCAGCTGGAACAAATTCATGGCCAATTTATTATCTTTATTGTCACTTATAAAAAATTGACAACAGTGTTTTGTCTAGTGTCACAGAACTACGGTACTGTCAGCTCCAAATATGTCCCATTCTGCGTTTATCTGATAATAGTGAGTATATATACATGAGGCGTCTTTAGAACATATTATGTTGCTATAAACACTGCAGATGATTTGAAAAATCATAGTGGCATAAACCAAGAAGAACCTATTGTTAGATTATTTTGTGTATTATTATATAATACCAAGGCTGAGTTCCTAGGGAATTTCATTAATAAGCTTCAATAATCGACTCAGGCCAATTTGCTGGAATTCATGAATCCATGAGGTTAGAGTGATATCACAGCATCCTCCTTTCCCCGGAATGCCTTATACATCGGACTGAAGGGTTCCCTTTTGTATAACTTCTTCCATGAATATTTGTTCTGGTAAAAATTACAATAATATTCTTGTGTTAAGGAAGTAAATGATAGCAACTGTGTTCTGGTCAATAAGAAATAAAACTCTCCTTTTGTATACGAAAAATTAAAAAAATTATTATGACTCTCTTTGTGTATATGAAACATTTAAAAAAATTTATTATGTGTTTGTTTTGGGTGTACAGGTAAGGGTTAGACAATCATATACTGTAGTGTTCCCCTGATATTTCCAGTATCTACCTAGCACCATACATAGTTATCACAATATTATTGACTATATTTCCTATGCTTTACTTCCCCATGACTGTTTTGTAACTACCGATCTGTACTTCTCAATCCCTTCTGCTTTTCACCCAGGCCCCCTCTCCCTTCCGGTAACTACCAGTTCTCTCTCTGCATCTATGGGTCTGATTCAATTTTTTTGTTCATTTATTTTGTTCTTTAGATTCCATCTATCAGTGAAGTCATATGGCGTTTGTCTTTCTCTGACTGATTTATTTCATTGAGGCTAATACCCTCTAGGTGCATCCATGCTGTTGCAAATGGTCAAATTTCCTTCTTTTTTGTGGCCAAGTAGTATTCCATAGTGTAAACGTACTACCACTTTTCATCCACTCATCTACTGATGGGCACTTGGGTTGCTTCCAAATCTTGGCGATTGTAAATAGCGCTGCAATGAATATAGGGATGCGTATATTCTTTCGAATTAGTGTTTTGGGTTCCTTCAGATAAATCCTCAGAAGTGGAATCACTGGGTCATACGGAAGAAACATTTTTGATTTCTTGAGGAAACCCCATACTGTTTTCCCCAGTGGCTGTGCCAGTCTGCATTCCCACCAACAGTGCCTGAGGGTTCCCCTTTCTCCACACCCTCCCCAGCAATGGCCGTCTGTATGTTCTCTTTGGAGAAGTGTCTGTTTGGGTTGTCTGCCCATCTTTTAATTGGATTGTTTGTTTCCTTGGTTTTGAGTCATATAAGTGTTTTATAAATCTTGGATATTAACCCCTCATCAGAGGTATCTTTGGCGAATATGTTCTCCCATTTAGTAGGTTGTCTCTTTGTTTTTTTGTTTTGTGTTGATTCTTTCCTTTGCTCTGCAAAAACTTTTAGTAATCCCATTTGTTGATTTTTTCTTTGTTTCCCTGGCCTGAGAAGATATATCAGAAAAAATATTGCTACAAGACACAGGGAGACATCTGGGTGGCTGGGGCGGGCAGAGGCATAAACCCAGCTACCTGTGGCTTATGCTAAAATGAGGCCGGGTCTGGCCTTGAGGACACACCTGATGGTGAGGGGACAACATGACACTGGCGTCTTTCCCATTCAGTGGACATTTTCCCCAGAATGGGTAAAGTTGACCTTGCACCCTTGCTCAATCTTAGGCTGGCACCCTCCCCCCACCCCTGAAGGTATGAGATTCTGGTGAAGGCCTCACCTGGGGCTGCTTGCACACCTGCAGGCCCTCTCCACATTTAAACACCTGAGACTGGAGGTGAGCTTTCCTGCTCTGTGTTTAATAGACTAATAATTGCAACCACAGGCGATCTCTGTTTGTGTGGTCCATAATACCCTTCTGTTATCTGTGTGGATGGGATCCTAGTGTGTAAAATCATTGTTTATTACACTATTGGAACTGAGTGCAACTGTCCTTAATGAGAGATGCTTCCGAATAGGCAAGAAATTGCCTTTTGCTTGTGGCTCTGTGCAGGCCTGCTTTGCTCACTCATTTCCTTCAGTTGGAGGGACGTGGGAACCCGCAGTGTTCGGAGCTCCGGCATGGGCCCCACAGGAAGGAAGTGAGGTATGGTGGATAAACCATGAGCTTTGAATTTAGAGAGACTTGGCTTTGATGCTGTCTCTGCTGTGCATGTCACAAGGTTGCCAGTGACGAGGAGGGTTAGTGACAGCGTGTGACTTGTGTCTAGAACCTCTGTTGGCAAGTGGTGGAAGCTGAGGAACAGGTAGCTATTGTGGAAAAATTGTCCCATTTCTCCCATTTCAGCTCCCTAATTTTGCAGTTTCAGTTTCATTTACCTGGAAGTGCTTGGTGGCTGGGCCGTCTCCCATCCATCTTACCGGACGGTGGGTGTGGAAGGAGCAGACGGGGGAGACGTGAATGAGGATGGGGAACAAGGCGGAGGGAACACAGTCAGCCCAATGGGCAGGTGCGTCTCTGGTGCGTTTGGTCCTCTACTGCGGGGACAAGTGTCACTTTGGTTATCGCCAGCTATGCTGCTCTGAGGAAGGAGGCCTGACCTGGTTAAATTTAGAGTTTAATCTAAAAACACTTATTTAAAAAGATACTTCCAAGACCTTTTTCCATCAACTTGCTTTTTTTTGGTTGGCTATCACATGGCTCTATCATTTTTAGACACTAAATGAAAAGCAGGTGTGACAGCCCAGAAACGCACTCTGAGTCCACGTTACCATGGATACCGTCCACATGAATTATGGGCTTTCTTGAAGTAGAGCACACTACTTTAATTATTATATGCAGTTTGGAAACATGAATATTTATACAATTAGAAACTTGGAAGCATTGCCCAAATTCTTTCTAGTTGGACCCTGACATAGGCATTTCCCCCCTCAATCTGTTTCATAAATGCAGACCAAAAGACGAAATTCTGTGGCAGTCTTAAATTCATTGGTTCTAGAGACAAATGCTATAAAATTGGTCACATGGAATACAATTGTTTGCCAGCACTGGGCCCCAAAGCTGCTTGGACTCTTTTTATTTGATTGTTTGTTTGGTTTATATTTTCACTTGAGCTTTTGTTACTGATAACAGTTATTCTCTTCAGCTCTGTGGCTTAGACTGTTTGAACGGTGCACTTTGGGCTGTAAATCGGGTCTTAGCACAATCCCCTCTTACCTGAGTTTTCATATTTCTCCCTTTGGGTTCTAGTTTTTCAGTGCAAAGATAGATCTTACATATTTTTAAAAATCAGTTTGACTCATGGAAATGAATAAAACATATTCTCTCTTCCCTTAAAACACACACGCAGCCCTGGCCAGTGTGGCTCAGTGGGCTGAGTGTCGCTCCACAAAGCCAAAGGTTGCCAGTTCGATTCCTGTTCAGGGCACAGGCCTGAGTTGCAGGCCTGGTCCCCAGTTGGGGGAGTACTGGAGGCAACCAAACGATGTTTCTCTCATACATCAGTGTTTTACTTTCTTTCTTTCTCCCTCTCTCCCTATCTCTAAGGTAAATAAATAAATAAATCTTAAAAAATAAAACTCATGTGTGTGTATATATATACAAACATATATGTATAAGTACATGCACAACTAAAATCCAAAACACAAATAATTTTTAGAATTTTAAGAACATGGGATGCCTCTCGCTTGTCATCATAAAAAAATTGGGACTCTGCTAAGGGTGTCATTTAGAAATGTCCCAGAAAAAGTCAGTATGAGTTTTAATTCTCTGCTGGCTTTACATGTTGTTTATTTACTGATGTTAAAATAAATTTACTTGAGTTCTTAGAATATAAATTGCTGGACTTTGTATAAATTGTGGCACTAAGGCTTTAAGATTTATAGTAAATCTTACATTAATATTAATTCTGTATCTGATATGGGGAAAAACTCAGGCAGGCATTAGTAAATTGTAAGAAACAGAAAGCTCCTAATAATGTAAATTTAATGGTGGTACTTATACCTGCCGCTCAGTAGCAAGAGAGTGTCTCCCTACTAAGTTTTTTTTTTTTTTAATTCCAATATAAGCTGCATATTTAAGATTTTTCCACTTGGGGAGCCATGTCTAGTAATGAGCTTCCACCAGACACATTTCTGCCAGCTCTGTTTCCTGCTTTAATTTGGTTATGTAATGTAGGGGTAAATTTATCAGAACACCTAATTAAGATCTGTAACCACAGTTAGAACTGGGACTCTTTTCAATGATTTTGCTTGAAAATTCGGTACTAACCTTTTATAATATTTTTCACCGTTTCCATCGAGCCAATGGGAATGAAAGAGAAACACAGAAATACATCAAGCTTGTCTTGTTCATGATTGTGCCACTCGGCTGGTTGAATAAATTGATACATTTTCTCAGAAAATGATATCAGCATTTACAATGTTCAAACCAGGCAGCGGTACTATGGTATCACATTACTGTCTGTGAAACATGACGAAGATCTAGAGGAAAAACGTATGAATTTAATGCAGTTTATTAAGCACTCTTTGGTACGCTATGTGAATAAAGCCCCAAATCTGGTTCTCTTTTAAAAGTTTATAAAAATTAAATTTACGGGGTCACTTTGATTAATAAAATTACACAGGTTTCTGGTGTACAGGTCTGCGATACCTCATCTGTACACAGCTGCCTTCCGAGTCCCTGGGGCTTAACAATCACAGGTGCAGTGAATCAAGCCAGGAAAAGAATCATGGGGTTCGAAGGTGTCATTCAGACCTATCGGTGGCTACAGATGCCGAAGTCAGATAACGATGTCTTCG
>PVJI01027965.1:0-17051 GCA_004026765.1 Micronycteris hirsuta
AGAGGTGGAAAAAAAAGAGGGAATGAAGGGAAAAAGAGTAAAATAAGGAAAATAAGGAAGGAAGGATGAATAAGAAAGAAAGAAGGAAAGAAAGGAAGAATGAATTAAAGGAAAAAAAATTTTAATTAAACCAAAAAATAGAATGAAAAAAGAAAAAGAAGGATGGAATTAGGAATAATAAAGCAAAGGGAGGAAGAAGGAATAAAAGAAATAAAGAAGGACAGAAAGGAAGAAGGAATTAAAAAAAAAAAACAAGCAAAAAAACAAACAAAAAAAACCTTCTGCTGGCTTTAAACCAGTCCGGCCATGCCTGTTCTTTTGGTCTTCCTAACTGTGTCAGGAGGGGAAGATGTTAGTTTCACTTTTCTCCCTTCCTGAGATGCACTCTTCGCTGTTGTCCAGCCTCTAGCCCAGTTCCTAGGAATGCTTCTGGGTCCAGCCTAGGTCTGTAGTTGTGCCATCCTTGAGGTGCACTAATTAGGGTCACCTCTCCCACTGCCTTCTTGCTCTTTGCTGGCCTAGATGATAGGTACTCTCAGCACCCCTTCCAGGTAGTTTAGCCCCCACACTGAGTCAAGACTTTCCGAGGACTGCTGCTCCCCTCAGTGGGGCGCTTCTGCCTTTCTCCAACAGAGCCAGTTGGCCCTGCAGGGCTCTGTGCACTGGGGTTGGATGGCAGGCGCTTTGTCCCTGGTGCTCCTGGTGTGAGCTCAGCATACCTGTGTTCACTGTCCCCTTTGCCCCTGGATTGGGTGCAGGCAAGCCACGGGCCTGGGCCCCAGTTGT
Source organism: Micronycteris hirsuta (assembly GCA_004026765.1). NCBI lineage: Eukaryota > Metazoa > Chordata > Mammalia > Chiroptera > Phyllostomidae > Micronycteris > Micronycteris hirsuta. Next base: position 787 of record PVJI01027965.1, read on the forward strand.
GCACCATCCCTGGTGATTTTGGAGTGGAGACAGGTGGGCCGTGGATCATGGGGTTTGCACAGTCCCCAATTCCCCTTGATTGGCTGTGCAAGCTGCCACTGGCCTGAGGGCCGCCAGTTGTGCACTGACCCCGGTACTTCTGGAGCGTGCACAGGCAGGCTGCCCTGGGCCTCTGATCCCCAGGCACACACTGACCCAAGGGCTGCTGGGGGCAGGGGCTCTCCAAACAGCCGTGGAGTGCCTCTCTTTTTTTTTTTTTTTTTCTATTTTTCTTTTTGAAAAACTCTTCCTATTTAAGCCCACCAGTCCAAACAAGCACCTGGCCTCTCACACAGTCCAACCTGGCTCTCTCCCAAGAATCTTGCAGCAGACCCGGCAGCTGCTGGGTCTGGAGCTGCAACCCACCTTGGTCCCCATGCTGGTCCTGGGGACCTTATCATTCCAAAGCACTTTCCTTACTGTCTGATCATTAAATGTCTTCTATATTTTTGGTCACCAGTCTTCATATATTCTGGAATACCGTTGGCTGTTCTCTCTTTTCCTCAGAAGATCAGCTATGTGTTTCACCAGTGGGCAGGAGAAAGTGGACCTATCTTGCCGCCATCTTCTCTCTTCAATTTCTTACTAAAATGTGAATTATTAATGACCCCTAACCTTTTCAGGGAAAATAGCATTTTTAATTAGATGCTCACTAGCCCAAATGTATTTCTAAGTTATAAGGAAATTAGGTGAAAATATTTAGGAAAGTGGATAGGGAAAGATATTCTGGGGTAGAGAAGGCACCTTTTTCATTGAAATTTGACGGTTGGTCCTTAGGTTCATTCTTTAGGCAGAGTGCTTTCTATTTCTTTTACTTTGACAACTTATTTTCTAAATCAATAATACCTTTGAAAAGTATGAGACCCTTCTTTAACATTAAAAAAATCTTACATACCCAAGAGTACTGAAACTGATAAAATGACTAAGACTTAATGTTAATTGAGCATTTTATAGTAAGGTGAATTTCAGTATCATAACATCCATAACTACTTGTTATTACTGGCATATACTTCTATGAAGCATGTCAGTAATACAGTCTACAGGTGAAGCTTGGTGTGCAAATGAATACATGGGTGTTTGTCAATAACTGCAAGGACTCTGGGACCACTTTTGTAAAAACTGCACCTTTTCCCTCCCTTGTGGCATTCAGAACACACAGTAGCAATTGTTTATAAACACAGATTGGCTGTTAAGTGGATTGTGCCTACAATTATTGGTGAGGTAGATGCTGATTTTATGGACTTCTGTTTATTTCTTGGGTTCCCTAGAAGCAAAGCCTGAGATAAGGGTTTAGGGAAAAATTATTTATTGAGAGAGAAATGGAATGAGAGGCAGAACAGGAAATGGAAGAGGCGTAGCAAAAAAAAGATTGCAGGTAAAGTCTGATCCTGCAAGGAGTTCTAGTATGGGAATGGCACCTTCATGTGTTGTTTTACCTGAGAGCTGGGCTTTTGTCCTCCATGTACCAGACAGTCATTGTCTCATTGGGATGCCTCAAGGGTATTATAAACTGACTATAGGTGTGGAGCTCTGGATGCCTAAGGATAGAGTAGCGGACAAGCCTGATTAAGGTCCTTACTTTTGTGAAGCTGTAAGGTCCTTACTTACAGCTTCTGGGAGAAACAGAAATGAACTAGAGGATAAATGTAGCAACAAGATAACTTCTAAGATGATAACTTTCCAAGGCAGAAAAATAAACAGTTTAATAGATTATCGAATAACTGGGGCAAGAGGTGGACATTGTAACAAAGACCAGAACGGTGAGAAGGAGCAAGCTATAAGAGGATGTGAGGAGCCAGTGTTTAATTTAGGCAAAGGGAATGGCCATTGTCAAGGTCCTAAGATTGGCAGAAGATCATGTGTCTGAAAAATGGAATGAAGGCCAGTGGATGTGGTGGACATGGAAGAGCTGTAAAAAAAAAAAAAAAAAGTAGACAGGTGGGCATAATGGATTCGGGAAGCCAGCATTTTGAGGAGTTTGGTGATTTTGTGTTCCAATTATAGAAATGAGTTCCTGCCTGTGTTAATGTAACAGGGTGCAGCCAAGGGGGGGGTCCAAATAGTGATTTGTAATGGGCTCCAGAACTCGGTGTCCAGGAAATATTAGAATATATATGATGTTCTCACTCCCACAAGTCTGAGCTGGGGAATGCAACGCATGGAGCAGGGCCATTGAGAGTTGCTTTGAATAGCAAGAGTTTTACAGATAACATCTAGAATGGTCATTTAACAGATCTATAACATTTAACTGGTTTCATAGATATATTCAACAGCTATGGCCTTGCTTTGAGCCAGAGGGATGGGAGTGACTTAACCCATGATATAACTGGGAGGCAACTCCCCCTGGTTACAGAGCCTGAGTAAGAGCTTGGAGATGATTGGCTCCACACCACAGGGACACACCTGCCTGGACTTACTATGGTAGCCCAGTAAAGCTGGGAAAGTAAGGGAATGCTGACAGCTGTGGCCAATTGTGGGTGGAGTCAGAAATGGGGCTGTAGAGGAAGATTGGCGCTGGGGTTTAAACACAGGCATGACAGCTATGCGGGGTCTTTTTGGGACTACACACATTGGGCAGAGAACCATGGATTTCTGTTTCTTTTTCTGAGATACGGTACCCTGGACTGGGCAGAGGGGGAAGGAAGGACTGTGTGTCTGTGGGTATTCTAAAGGACTTTGGGTTTACAATGATAACATTAAGTTATTACACTGAAGTTTGTATAACTCTTTAAATAAATAATCCCTTTCCTTTTCACCAATCTCTGGCACTGAGAGACGTCTTTCCCTGGCAGCGGGCAAGCCAACCTAGTACGGGCTGGGGGATCCCTGGAGCACAAAGGTAGGTCCATTTGGTAATTGTATATCATTTACCCACCCCACCCCACCGTCTGTTCTGTAACACTAAGATGGTAAAGATGGAAGGAGTTCCAGCCAAATGGAAGTGTAGGTAGAGATCCTTCTCTTCCTTACACAACCAAAAGGAGGATAACAACCAATCTAAAATCAACAACCAGAAGTGCCAGAAAATCAAACTACATGGAACTCCAACAACCAAGAAATTAAAGAAACAGTCAACCAGACCAGTTTGACAGGTGTATGGAGAGAACCTGTGCCAAGGCAGTGGACTGTGCAGGTGGGACAGGCTGAACGGGAAACTGAGACTCAGAGCTGACTATGGACTATGACAGGGGGTTGCTGTGGTGGGAGAAACTTCCAGTTGCACATGACAGTACGAGATTTCATGGGAAAGTGGGGCTAGAGACGTGTAGGAGAGCTGCATTGTTCCCTCTCTGCGCGCCTCCCCCCACCCTACTGACAGCGTGGCAGAGCAGCAAGGAGAACCCTCCTATCCTGGTGAGTACCTAAGGCCCCACCCCCTTACAACTTAACAAGTGCACTGAAACAAAGAAATGGGGCCCAAATGAAAGAACAGAGCAAAACTTCAGAAAGAGAGCTAAGCGATGAGGAGATAGCCAACCTATATGATGGAGAGTTCAAAGCCCTGGTAACTAAAATGCTCACAGAACTGACTGAGCTTGGTTGCAAAATGAAAGAGCAAATGAAGGCTACCCAAAGTGAAATAAAGCAAAATATTCAGGGAACCAACAGTGACAGGAGGGGAACCAGGACTCAAATCAATGATTTAGAACAAAAGGGAGAAATAAACATCCAACTGAAACAGAATGAAGAAACAAGAATTAAAAAAAATGAGAGGCTTGGGAACCTCTGGGAATACTTTAAATGTTCCAATATCTGAATTATAGGAGTGCCTGAAGGAGAAGAACAAGAGCAAGAAATTGAAAACTTATTTGAATGAATAATGAAGGAAAATTTCCCCAATCTGGTGAAGAAAATAGACTTCTGGGAAGTTCAGGAAGCCCAGAGAGTCCCAAACAAGTTGGACCCAAGGAGGAACACACCAAGGCACATCATCATTAAGTTACCCAAGATTAACGATAAGGAGAGAATCTTAAAAGCAGCACAAGTAGAGAAGAGAGTTATCTACAAAGGAGTGCCCATAAGACTATCAGCTGATTTCTCAAAGAAACCTTGCAGGTAAGAAGGGGCTGGAAAGAAGTATTTGAAGTCATGAATGGCAAGGACCTACATCCAAGAATACTCTATCCAGCAAAGCTATCATTTAGAATGGAAGGGCAGATAAAGTGCTTCCCAGAAAAGGTCAAATTAAAGGAGTTCATCATCACCAAGCCCTTAGTATATGAAATATTAAAAGGACTTATCTAAGAAAAGGAAGATCAAAAACTATGAACAGTAAAATGACAACAAACTCACAACTATCAACAAATGAACCTAAAACAAAAAGAAAAACAATGAAAACAAAAACTAAGCAAACAACTAGAACAGGAACAGAATCAGAGAAATGGACGTCACATGGAGGGTTTTCAGTCGGGAGAGAGAAGAGAGGAATGGGGGGGGAAACATACAGGGAATAAGAAGCATAATTGGTAGGTATAAAATAGACAGGGAGAGGTAAAAAATGGTACAGGAAACTGAGAAGTCAAAGAAGTTCATGTACAACCCATAGACATGAACTAAAGGTGGGGATGCTGGAGGGTTGGGGGTGCAGGGCAGAGGGGGGATAAAAAAGGGGGGAAATTGGGAAAACTAATAGCATAATCAATAAATATATACTTTGAAAAAGTTGATAAAAGTGGGAATTTGATAGACTTTAACTTAGATTTGACTTAATGTTGTTTATCAAAAGTGTTTGCTAAGCAGATTCATGGAATAAATAAGAAAAAAATTAGGCTTAAAAGACAGCTCACTATTTTGAAATTCCAGGAATATAGGCAGGCATTTTATTCAGACATCTTATGTGGTAACTGTGAGAACATTTTCTCTCCAATTTAAAACATTCCCAAGATTTTAAAAGATATATAGTTGGACCCAACCTTCCTTTGTCCTTGGCAGTGTGACAAAGCAACATTTTTGGAAAAGAATGTAAGTTGGACTTGACCTTGGCTATAAGCAGGGAAAGTTATCAAGGTCATTTTTTTGGTTTGTTTTTACTGTAATTGCTATTAAAATGAATCAAGAAGTTAGTAGAGACCATCTCTTTGTTGCTCAGCAGTCTGCTCTATGCTGAGACCACAAGTCTTAAGTGCAGATTTATTATCAATCGCCAAATAATGGTGCATTTTCCTTAATCTTTGCAAAGTCTACTGGAAAAGGTACTGTGGTTAGAAACTGACACTGGATCGTGATTGTAGAAAATTCTTCCTAGACTTTACTCTTCAGGAGAGATAATACTTATAGACCACCAAAACTCCTGAATAGAATGCGTTGCAATTGTATAAAATAAGGCCAGGAGAACAATATTTGCTATCTGATCTATCAGGTCACTGTTGAAGACTCAGGTTATGGAACAGCTCTGTTCACTAGAACAAAATTAACATTTCAAATCAGGATGAACTGAAATATAAGTAGCATTTTTATTTGTTCTAAAAATGGATTTTTAAAATGGTTTAGCAAAGTGCTTTAACAAAGACTCAAAATCTTTTTGTTACACTTAACCCTTGCTCCCACTTCTTTATGTGTTAAACCCATGTTTAATGTAGGGGGAGCTTAATCCATATGTTTCTGATTCATTTGCACAATGTTCTTTGGTAAGAGCTGGTTGATGTCCAAAGAGTCTTCAGGGAATTTTTATAAGTCCTTTAAAATTCTTCTTCAAGCTATAAAAATCATATTTTCCACCTCATAGTACCCCTCTAAATCAGAAATACTCTGGGCTTATTGGAAAGGCTACTTTGAGAAGTCCTTAAACTCAAGCAAAACATAACTTTAATTGTGAGTTGTGCTTGAGATCCAGTTGGCCAGCCCCTGGGAGACAGAAGAAGCAAAGGAGAAGGGACACAAAAGAACCTGAATAGTACAGGGACTCTTGGACCTGCCATGTTTTTCCATTTCTAGGAACAACCAGGGATGTCCTACAACCTGTACAGTCAGATTCAATTTGTGATGCACAACTGGAGCCAGATAATTGTCAGTTGGCTTTGTATAACATCTCTAAGCAAGGACAGAGAATTCTAGAATAGTTTTCAGATTTGTAAAATAAAAGGGCTTCATTTGTAAGCACAGTTAGCAGTTGCTCAGCAAGTCAATGGTCAGGCTTCATTTTCCAGAAAGTATGATAAAGTGTAAAGATGAATTGTTGACTGTGGAGTTAAACCAGCTCTGCCAGGAACATAAAGCCTGTGGGCTTTTTAGGGACAAGTGGACAACTGTTGGCCAGTATGTGCAAAAGTATAAGAATCGTTTCTTTTGCCCTGTTGACTTCAGTTGTGCTATGACCTATTTTTTTTAAACCACCCTTTAAAAGCACCTGATATCTCTGGGGAAAAATGGTCCATAAACCATACTTGTAACCAAGTGCTTGGCAATGTATGCATACTCATCAGAAAATGGTGATTTTACTGCTGAGAGCTTGGATTTATCCCAGCTCATGTGTCAGATTTCTACTGGGCCAGAAGTGTGCTTCTACATTATTGTAATCCCAACTTTGGCTATTTTGCCAAAGTAAGTTGTTACTCACTTCTCCTAAGAAGTTTTCCCAACCCACCAGACAGTAGCGAGGTAATTTAGCGGAAGTGGTGATAAACTTTCCCAACCCAACAAACGCCACTATAATCTTTGTAAATTTTCAAAGAAAAAAAAAAAGGAATAACACTTGATTCTTCTCTTTTCATTCAGCAGATTCCAATGCAATCTATCAGGTTCTGTAGACTCTTGCTTCTCCACTGTGGTCTTTTGATCAGCAACATTAGCATCACCTAGAAATTTGTTAGAAATTTAAGATCTCAGGCCCCATCCTAGTCCTGTAGAATTAGAATCAGTACTTTAGCAAACTCCCAGTGATCCACGTACATGTTAAAATTTGAGAAGCACTGCTAGACCACACCTCCATAAAATGCTTCGTCATCCACTGCTCATCGGTTGCCTGTATTATTGCAGTTCTTTCCCAGTGTCTGCCCTTGTCCTCCAGCCTATTCTCAGTTCAGCCACCAGAGTGGCCTTCAAAAAAAAAAAATCCGTTCATTCTACTTTTTAAAACCCAACAAAGCTGTTATTTGCACTCTGCATCTTTAGGTAAATTGCTGAACTTCTCTGAACCTTGGCTTCCTAATTAGTAAAATGGAGATTTAGTAATTTTTACTTTTGATAAGGATTAAATCAGTTAATCTTGCAGCATAGTGTCTGATACACATAATAGGTGGGTACCCACTAATGTTAGCAATATTATTTTTATTATTAATATTGTTGATGAATGGACACTAGTGGGAGCCTGTGAAAGTTATTAGAAGGAGGTGACATGGTCAGAATTGTGTTTTTGAAAGATCACTTAGAATTTCCTCTGACATAATATTTTGAGAAAGGCATTAAAAGAGAACAGGGGAAAATTGGGACAACTGTAATAGAATAACAGTAACATTTAAAAAAATAAGAAAAAGAAATGGATATAGAGTTCTAAAATGACCAATATATAAGAGGTGTTTAATAAATAAACAACAGTAAGTAATCATCATCATGATCATCTCATACTAAAAATATGAGAGTTCAGAAATAACAGAGTTCTTAAATATTTCTGACCAATTTCTACTTGATAGTATTTGGGTACAAAGTAGCTATTTGGAATTGGAGAGTTAACAATTAGTATTATTTTAGAACCAGTGAGAGAAGTAGTGAAAATCAGAGTTGGGAGGACCAACCAGTTTACTCTTATGAATCACATTTGCTTCTCCCCCCAAAGCCAGGCAGTTAGAGTCTTTGAATTGCACGAAGGATTTCCATATGGATGTCCTATTTGGTATTCAATGATTTCAGGGGGGAAATTCAGCAAGAACAGAAAAGAGTTGGAAGGTTCCATCAAATTCCTCCCAGTGGGCCTTGACTCTAACTTTCCAGGCCTGGAATATCTCCTCCACAGCTCCCTGACACTCCTGTTACCCCCAAGTGAGAGAGGAAGCAACATGAGTGAAAAGGGGCCTTTCTCCTGGGGTTAGTGTGGAACAGACCTCACCTTCACTTGTCACTTTAAAATTCCCGTCCCCCAGGAGTGTGGAGAAAGATTACAGAAACCTGGCAGATAATTAACATTTCCTGGTGTGAAAGAAAGGGATTTGTCACACAATGACTTAAGCATCATGACTTTCTCACTAAACCAGGGAGAAAGTAGGTAGGGATTTACAGAAACATTCCACTTAAGGATGGCTGAGGACAGGAACATTTTAGTAAATTGTTAACCATTTGATTAACTGGGACTCATCATGTTACCACATCTGGATTTCCCAGTTTAAAGTCTTGAAATATACTGAGGTGATTTTAACAAACTAAGTTGTCTGACCTTTCCCAAGGCCTTTATAAGCCTTGGGATGCCGTTCTAATTGATGAAAGTTGGTGGGGGGAAATTTGGTGGCTTGGTTTTTGAATATAAGGATCTAGTCTATTGAATTAGACATCAATGTGAAAATATTATGGAACACTAGCAGAAGAGACGTAATAAGAAAACATAACCACCTTGTTTTGGTGTTGGGTTTTGTAAGTACTTTATAAATTTTGGATATTAACACCTTATCAGATGTATTGGCAAATATGTTCTCCCATTTTGTGGGTTGTTTTTTTATTTTATTGACGATTTCTTTTGCTGAGCAAAATCTTTTTAGTTTGATGAAATCCCATTTGTTTTATTTTTCTTTTGTTTCCCTTGCCTGCAGAGATATAGCTGATAAAATATTTCTATGAGCAATGTCCAAGATTTTGCTGCCTATGTTTTCTTCTAGGATTTTTATGATTTTGGGTCTAATGTTTGAGTCTGTGATTCATTTTGAATTTATTCTTGTGTGTGGTGTAAGAAGGTAGTCTAGTTTCATTTTTCTGCATGTATCTGGCCATTTTTTCCAATAGTATTTATTGAATAAACTATATTTAGCCCATTATATATGCTTGCTTCCTCTTTTAAATGTTAATTGACTATAAAGGTATGGATTTATTTCTGGGTTCTCTATTCTGTTCCATTGATCTACGTGTCTGTTTTTATGCCAGTACCAGGCTGTTTTGATTACTATGGCCTTGTAATATAATTTGATATCAGGTAAGGTAATTCCTCCAAACTTGTTCTTCTTTCTCAGGATTGCTGTTGCTATGTGGGGCCTTTAGGGGTTCCACATAAAGTTTTGAAATATTTGTTCTAGTTAGGTGAAATACGTTATTGGACTCTTATAGGAATTATGTTGAATCTATAGATTGCTTTGGGTAGTATGAACATTTTAATGAAGTTAATTCTTCCTGTCCATTAACATAGTATTGCTTTCACTTATTTGTATCTTCTCCAATTTCTTTCTTCAGTGTCTTATAATTTTCTGAGTACAGGTCTTTTACATACTTGGTTAGGTTTATTCCTAGGTATTTTATTCTTTTTATTTTATTTCATTTTATTTATTTTTATTTTTATTTTTGTTATTGTTGTTTGATTACAGTTGCCTCCATTTTCCCCCATTCACTCTCCCTCATCCTTACCCACCCCCACCTCCCACATTCAGTCCTCCCCCCACCCCATTGTCTTTGTCCATGGGTCTTTTATACACGTTCCTTGATGACCCTTCCCCTTCTTTGCCCTGTTATCCCCCTCCCCCCCCACCACTCTGGTTATTGTCAGTTTGTTCTTTATTTCCATGTCTCTGTTTATGTTTTGCTCACTTGCTTGTTTTGTTGTTTAGTGTCTTTTTGAAGGAATTGTAAATGGGATTGTTTCCTTAACTTCTCTTTCTGTTAGTTCATTTTTGGCATATAGAAAAACAACCCAATTAAAAAGTGGGCAAAGGACCTGAAAAGACACTTCTCCAAAGAGGACATAGAGATGGCCAATAAACATATGAAAATATGCTCAACATCACTAATTATCAGAGAAATGCAAATAAAAACCACAATGAGATATCACCTCACACCTGTCAGAATGGCTATCATTAACAAATCCAAGAACAGTAAGTGCTGGTGAGGATGTGGAGAAAGGGAAATGATTTCGCACTGTTGGTGTGAATGCTAACTGGTGAAGTCACTATGGAAAGCAGAATGGAGATAATTCAAAAAATTAAAAATTGATCTGCCTTTTGACCCAGTGATCCCACTTCTGGGAATATATCCAAAGGAACCCAAAACACTAATTCAAAAGAACATAAGCACCTGCATGTTCATTGCAGCATTACTTACAATTGTCAAGATTTGGAAGCAGCCCAAATGTCCATCAATAGATGAGTGTATAAAACAACTATGGGACATTTACCCAATGGAATTCTACTCAGCCATAAAAGAGAAAAAAAATTTTACCCTTTGCAACAGTATGTTAAGTGAAATAAGCCAGTCAGAGAAAGACAAATACCATATGATTTCACTCGTATATGGAATCTAATGAACCAACTGAACTAACAAGAAAAACAGATGACAGGTAGTGGTGGGTGGAGGTTAGGGGATGGAGGGACTGAGCAAAAAGGAAAAAGGACTCATGGGCATGGATGACAGTGTGGTGATTGCTGAGGAGAGGAGGGTGTAAGGGGACTAAATGGTAATGGAAAAATTATAATAAAAATTAAATTATAAACAAAATACATAACCACCTTAAGACATGAGGCAATCATTCAATCTCCAATTCACCAATGAAAAGATTCTACTTATTTTTAGTTGACAGAGAACTTAAGATAATTTTTATTTTTATTTTTTATTTTTTCAGGTCTACAAGGATTAAAAAAGATAGTTGAAGCCATGCTGATTGTTAGGAAGATTTTTTTTTTAAATTACTTTATTGTTCTTCAATTACAGTTGTCTGCATTTTCTCCCCTCCCTTCCTCCCCCCAATCTAAACCCACCTCCCTCCCTTGCTTCCACCCTCCCCCTTGGTTTTGTCCATGTGACCTTTATAGCAGTTCCTGAAAACCCTTCTCCCCACAATCCCCTCCCCCCTCCCCTCTGGCTATTGTTAAATTGTTCCTAATTTCAATGTCTCTGGTTATGTTTTTCTTGCTTTTTTCTTTTGTTGATTATGTTCCAGTTAAAGGTGAGGTCCTATGGTATTTGTCCCTCACTGCCTGGCTTATTTCACTTAGCATAATGCTCTCCAGTTCCATTCATGCTGTTGCAAAGGGTATAAGCTCCTTCTCTCTCTCTCTGCTGTGTAGAATTTCATGTGTAAATGTACCATAGTTTCTTGATCCACTCATTTGTTGATGGGCACTTAGGTTGCTTCCAACACTTGGCTGTTGTAAATTGTGCTGCTATGAACATTGGAGTGCATAGGTTTTTTGGATTGGTGTTTCAGGGCTCTTAGGGTATAATCCCAGCAGTGGAATTGCTGGGTCAAAAGGCAGTTCCATTTTTAGTTTTCTGAGGAAGTTCCATACTGTTTTCCACAGTGGCTGCACCGGTCTGCATTCCGATCAACAGTGCACCAGGGTTCCCTTTTCTCCACTCCCCTCCAACAGTTATCTGTTGCTTTGTTTATGATGCTTCTGACTGGTGTGAGGTCGTATCTCATTGTGGTTTCAATTTGCATTTCTCTGATGGCTAGTGATGCTGAGCATCTTTTCATACGTCTCTGGGCCCTCTGTATGTCCTCCTTGGAGAAGTGTCTGTTCGAGTCTTTTGCCCTTTTTTTAATTGGGTTTTTTGTCTTACTGGAGTGGAGTTGTATGAGTTCTTTATATATTTTGGAGATCAAACCCTTGTCCGAGGTATCACTGGCAAATATGTTTTCTCATATGGTTAGTTCTCTTTTTATTTTGATACTGTTTTCTTTAGCCCTGCAGAAGCTTTTTATTATGATGAGGTCCCATTTGTTTATTCTTTCCTTTATGTCCCTTGTTCTAGGGGACATATCAGTGAAGTCATTGGTGCATGGAATGTCTGAGAGTTTCCTACTGATGTTTTCCTCTAGGACTTTTATGGTGTCACCACTTATATTGAAGTCTTTTATCCACCTTGAATTTATTTTCGTGTATGGTGTAAGTTGTTGTTCGAGTTTCATGTTTTTGCATGTAGCTGTCCAGATTTCCCAACACCATTTGTTGAAGAGGCTGTTTTCAGTCTATTTAATGCTTTTGCCCCCTTTGTCAGAGATTAATTGCCTGTAGAGACTTGGGATTATTTCTGGGCTCTCTATTCTGTTCCATTGGTCTGTCTGTCTGTTTTTATGCCAGTACCAGGCTGCTTTGATTACAGTGGCCTTGTGATACAGTTTGATATCAGGTATTGTGATCCCTCCTACTTTGCTCTTCTTTCTCAAAATTGCAGCAGGTATTTGGGGGCGTTTATGGTTCCATATAAATTTTTGAAGTGTTTGTTCTATATCTGTGAAATATGCCATTGGTACTTTGATAGGGATTGCATTGAATCTATAAATTGCTTTGGGTGATATGGACATTTTGATGATGTTGATTCATCCAATCCATGAACACAGTATATGTTTCCATTTGTTTGTGTCTTCGGTGACTTCTTTCTTTGGTGCTGTGTAGTTTTCTGAGTACAGGTCTTTTACCTCCTTGGTGAGGTTTCTTTCTAGGTATTTTATTTTTTTTGCTGCTATATCAAATGGGATTTTTTTCCTGATTTCTGCTTCTGATATTCCATTGTTGGTATACAAAAATGCCTTTGATTTCTGGATATTGACTTTATATTCTGCTGTTTTGCCAAATTCATTTATTAGGTTGAGTAGCTTTTTGGTGGAGTCTATAGGATTTTCTATGTACACTATCATGTTGTCTGCAAACAACGACAGTTTTGTTTCCTCCTTTCCAATTTGGATGCCTTTTATTTCCTTTTCTTGTCTGATTGCTGTGACCAAAACTTCCAGTACTATGTTGAATAGAAGTGGTGATAGTGGGCAACCTTGTCTTGTTCCTGATCTTAGTGGGAAAGATTTTAGTTTTTGCCCATTGAGTATGATGTTGGCTGTAGGTCTCTCATAGATGGCCTTTATTATGTTGAGGAATGCTCCCTCTATTTCCACTTTGCTAAATGTTTTTATCATAAATGGGTTCTGTACCTTATCGAATGCTTTTTCGACATCTATTGATATGATCATGTGATTTTTGTCTTTGCTTTTGTTTATATGATGTATTAAGTTTATTGATTGGCAAATATTGTATCATCCTTGCATCCCTGGGATGAATCCCAGTTGGTCATGGTGTATGGTCTTTTAAATGTATTGCTGGATGTGGTTTGCCAGTATTTTTTGAGGATTTCAATGTCTATGTTCATCATCAATATTGGCCTGAAGTTTTCTTTCTTTGTTGTGTCTTTATCTGGTTTTGGGATTAGGATGATGCTGGCTTCATAAAAAGAGTTTGGGAGTCTTCCATCTTCTTGAATTTTTTGGAATAGTCTGAAGAATAGAAGTTAGCTCATTCTTAAACGCATTGTTGAATTCTCCTGTGAAACCATCTGGTCCAGGGCTTTTGTGTATTGGGAGTTTTTTGATTACTGCTTCAATTTCGTCTGCTGTTATTGGTCTTTCAGGCTTTCTGCTTCTTCACTGAGTTTTGGAAGATTCTATTTTTCTCGAAATTTGTCCATTTCACCTTGGTTTTCAAATTTCTTGTCACACGGTTCTTCATAGTAATTTCTTACAATCCTTTGTATTTCTGTGCTTTCAGTTATAATTTCTCTTCTTTCATTTCTGATTGTATTTCTTTGGGTCTTCTCTCTTTTTCTCTTGATGAGCCTGCTTAAAGGCTTGTCGATCTTGTTTATCTTTTCAAAGAACCAACTCCTGGATTCATTGATCCTTAGAATTGTGCTTTTAGTCTCTATGTCATTTAGTTCTGCTCTGATCTTGGTTATTTCCTTCCTTCTGCTTGCTCTGGGCTGTCTTTGTTATTGTTCTTCGAGTTCTTATAGAGGTAGGGTTAGGTTGTTTGTTTGAAATGTTTCTACCTTTTTTAGGTAGGCCTGTATTGCTATGAACTTCCCTATTAGGACTGCCCTCACTGTGTCCCATAAGTTTTGGGATGTTGTGAGTTCATTTTCACTTGTTTCGAGAAACTTTTGATTTCTTCCTTGATCTCATTTTTGACCCATTCATTGTGTAATAGAATGCTAATCAATCTCCATGATTTTGAGTGCTTTGGGGCTCTTTCCTTGGGGTTGGTTCTAATTTCAGTCCCTTGTGGTCAGAGAAAATGCTTCATTTAATTTCAATTTTCTTGAATTTGTTGAGGCTTGTTTTGTGGCCTATCTATATGGTCTATCTTTGAAAATGTTCCATGTGCATTTGAAAAGAATGTGTATTTAGCTTCTTTGGTGTGAAAGGCTCTATATATGTCAGTTAACTTCATTCCTTGTAGGGCATTGTTCAATGCCACAATATCTTTGTTGATATTTTGTTTGGAAGATCTGTCCATTTTTGACAGTGGGGTGTTAAAATCCCCTGCTATAATTGTGTTGCTGTCAGTACCTTTCTTGAAATCCTCCAAAATTTTCTCTATGTATTTGGGTGTTCCTATGTTAGGTGCATATATATTTACAATGTTTACATCTTCTTGGTGGATTCTTCCCTTGAGTATTATGAAGTGTCCTTCTTGGTCTCTGTTTATGGCCCTTTTTTTGAAGTCTATTTTGTCTGATATGAGTATTGCTACCCTGGCTTTTTTTCCTGTTTGTTTGCTTGGAAAATTTGTTTCTAGCCCTTCACTTTCAGTCTGTGTAGGTCTTTTGTCCTGAGATGGGTCTCTTGTAGGCAGCATATGGGTGGGTTGTGCTTTCTTATCCACTCAGCTATTCTATGTCTTTTGATAGGAGCATTTAAGCCATTTATGTTTAATGTTATTATTGATAGGTACTTATTCATTGCCATCTTTTTGTACTTGTGTTCCTCTCTCTCTCTCTCTCTCTCTCTTTTCCTTCCTTTCCTTAAAGCAGTCCCTTTAGCATCCCCTGCAGAGCTGGTTTGGTGAAGGTGTATTCTTTTAGACTTCTTTTGTCTGGGAAGCTCCTTATTTGGCCTTCTATCTTGATTGAGAGCCTTGCTGGGTACAGTAGCCTTGGTTGCAGGCCCCTGGTTCTCATTACTTGGAATATTTCTTGCCATTCTCTTCTGACTTGGAGCATTTCCATTGAGAAGTCAGTTGCTAACCTTACCGGGGCTCCCTTGTATGTTACTTCCTGTTTCTGCCTTGCTGCCTTTAAGATTCTTTCTTTGTCTTGGAAGTTTGCCATTTTGATTATGGTGTGTCTTGAAGTGGGCCTGTTTGGGTTCCTCTTGATTGGGACTGGGACTCTCTGTGTTTCTTGGATTTGTGTGACTTTTTCTCTCATCGGATTAGGGAAGTTTTCCATCATTATTTTTTCAACCAGGTTTTCTATCCTTTGCTCTTCTTCTCCTTCTGGTATCCCTATTATACAGATATTATTACATTGCATGTAATAATAGAGGCTGCATTTCTGAGCCTCTTTTCCTTTCCTTGCTCTTTCTGGGTGTTTTTTCTACCTTGTCCTCCAGCTCGCTGATCCAATCCCCTGCTTCACTGAGTCTGTGTTTGATTCCTTCTTCTGTGTTCTTCAGTTCAGAAATTGTATTCTTCATTTCCTCTTGGCCCTTGTTGATAGTTTCTATTTCCTTTTTCATGTTGATAGAGTTTGCAGTGAGTTCATTGTAATTTCCCTGTAGTTTCTGGTAATTCTCTGTGAGCTCATTGAGCTTCCTGATAACGAATGCTTTGAACTCGATATCTGATAGTTGACTTGCCTCTGTTTCATTTATCATTCTTTCTGGGGCTTCCTCCTTTCCTTTCATTTGGGGATTGTTTCTTTGTCTTCCCATTGCTTGTGAGACTCTTCTTGTTAGCCTCTGTTTCTTAAATTGATCTGTTCTGACTCTGGGTTTTTGGTATGAGCTTCTATGGTAGAATACCTGTGAGATTCAGTGGCGTCGTCTCCTTAATATCCTGAGCTCGCTGGTCTTGGACTGTTGTTTATGTTGGCTCTCTGTGTGTCTTTGTGTTTTGGTTGTTGTTGGGTCTTCGTTTGGTGGGTCCTTTCCTCCAGCTGGTTACCTGAGGGTCACTCTGTTCACCATGCCTTGTATTCTGTTGTGCAGGTGTGGACAGGTTGTGTTGAAGCTGATTCTTCTGTGTTAACAAGGTTTTGAGGCTTCTCTCTCATTCTTGTTTAGTTGTTTGTTGTGGGTAGTTTCTCCACCAATTGGTTGTGTTTCCAGGTCA
>PVJI01027966.1:0-17048 GCA_004026765.1 Micronycteris hirsuta
CCGCCAAAGTCTTCACACTCCCTTCCGGTCGCCAGCCCCCCTCCCTCACCCGGTTCCATGGAAACCACGAGCTTTGTTTGTGTTTGTTGCAGGCTTGCTAGGAACAAGGGCAGGCCGGAAGTAGCCTTGCAGGACTGACCTCATGTAAACTTTGCAGCGACACTCTGAGGCCAGCACTGTCATGACCCCACTTTACAGAGGAGAAAACAGAGGCGCAGGCCATCTAAAGAGCTTGCCGGAGGTTATGTGTTGGCAGGGGAGGCTTTTCAAAGCTTCGAGCCCTCGCTGTTTTGGGAACGATGCGTGGGAGTGGGTCGGTAGGGAGAGCATTTTTAATTTTTGGAAAAAATGGTGTGTTAGGGAAGCAAGCTTACCAACAACAGTGTGTCACATTCCTGGGTTTTTAGGAAATGAAGCTGTTCAGCGGTGCAGGGGTGCCTAGAGATGCCCCTGAGCTCCTGCCAAGCAGCGGCTAGCGGCTTGTCCTCAGGCACTTGCTGCTCCGGTCCCTGCACCTCCCTTCGGTCCACCGGTTCACCCTCCCAACTCTCTCTCCCCAGAGCTTCGTCAGTCCACACGAGGGACATCCTGATGGCGCCGGGGAGAAGGCCACTCCCGTTTCCTTGTGGTCTTAGCCTGCAGGATTATCTTAGCTCAGCTCTGAAAGCAGAGCCGAGGTGAGGGTTCATGTGCAGACAGGTGCCCCCAGGGAGCAGGAGTGAGGGACCCGGAAGAAGCTGAGGTAGACACACGGTACTTTCTGGTGCCGGCTCCTGGTAGCTGGTGTGAGTCCTGCAGGACCTCAGAAGCTGAGGAAATGCATCGCAGAAGCCTCTGCTCAGGGCATAAGGGAGGGGAGTCTTCTCTGTCGGCTCCCATTCCCCAGTGGTCAAGGCCACCCAGTGACTTAACTCCCACCCACTTCTAGGTTGTGCGTTGGTGGTCTGGTCCCCACGAAAGTGGCAGGGGTGAGAGGTGGGCTCGAGTGGGCAGAAGAGGTCTACAAAAGGGTCGGAGGTGCTGGAGGCCACTAGGAAGGCTTCTCAGAGGCGGCGGGCTGGGGCTGGCTCTCTCTCGCCACAGCCCACTGGTCACCCCCCACCCTCACCGTTCCTTTCCCCTTCCCTTGGCAGGGGACACCGCCCCTGACAACACAAGATGGTGCCCGCCCTGTGTTAAGACGTTCTAAAACTGGGTTTCCCAACTATTTTTATATTGAAGCCCGACCTCTAGTGCATCAGCATGCGACCTTATTTGGGAATAGGGTCATTGGAGATGTAATTACAGTGAGGTCATATTGGAATAGGGCGGCCACTCATCCAGTATGACTGGAATCCTTCTAAAATGAGGGCCTTTGGATGCAGAATGGCACACGGGGAGAACATGAATGCTAGGCAAAGGTGAAGGCAGAGATCGGGTGAAACACCGAAGACTGTTGGCAAACCTCCCGAAGCCGGGGACAGGCAGGGCGCGAACATTCGCCCTCCTGGCGTTGGAGGGAACCACTCCTGCCAACCTTGATCTGGAACTTCTGGTCTCTAGAACTGGAAGAAAAAATTTGTTACCTAAGTTACCCACTTTGTGGAACTTTGTTACGGCAGCCTGGACAAACCAATAAACGTGGTGAAGTAGGAAATTCAGTGCTGCAAAAGGGGAACTTCTATCTTTGGATGTGTTTTGGGTCCTAGGCCCCTTGGATACCAACATACCCTCGCTATAAACACTCATATCCACGTAGAATTTCAGAAACAACTTTCAGGGAATTCTCAAGTATCCCCAGCCTTGCCTGTGGCCTAGGAGACGTTCTGGAGATGGTTAACGGCTCAGAGAGGCAGAGCAGTCTCATGCGGGAGTGAAGAAGCCTCTCTGAGCTGATTAAGTCAAGTGGATTTGACATACAGATGTGCTTTTTATGAGCAACCTTTGTAGAAACATAAATCACAAGAAGGGAGCGAAGTCTACAACCTTTTATGGTGGGAGGAGCATGAGCGGCGAAGACTCTGGGCAAGGATTTGGTACCAGTGATGCCCGCTGGTGTCATGTCACAGCTCCCGGGTCACGGGAGGTGCTCACCGATGCTTGTCCCCTTCCCCTGGCCCCTGGGAAAGAGGGCCACATTGACAGCATCTGCCACTTTGCAGAGCAAAACCAGTCCCACAGGGCTGCTCATTTTCACCAGATCGCCCAGGTTTTCTGCAGATTTCCATGGTCAGTTCGCCATCCGGATCCCCCAGGTGTATCTGTGTGAACATTCTCTGGCTTCCGGGAGCTTTAGCTCCTGGTAGCTACTCCTGTGACTGTTCTTGGCCGGCTGCTCCGAGCTCCCGGCTGATCTGCCTGCCAGCCCAAAGGGCCGATGGGGCTCGGACACAGAATACGCCCTGGTTGCCTCTCTGGAGTGACCAGCACAGGGGTATGAAAGCTCAGCTGCTTTGCCTCGAGTACACTAGGATAATCCCTGAGCCGTAACTTACACACCAGGTCCCCACAGGATCAGGCGGAACTGAGGCTTGGCTGAAACCTCAGCCTGCCTGGGCTCTCCCTGTTCCTCCTCTGCTTCACTTCATCGCCTTCTCGTTTCTCTAGAGCACTTCCTTAATAAATCACTCACATGGAACTCTTGTGTGTGAGTTTCTGCTTCTGCGATCCTGACACAGTGGGGTGGGGTGGTTTGTTCTGAGCTCCCCGGGTGTCTTCTTGAGTACCCTGGGACGTCTGCTATGAGTCTGGTCCAAACTGTGCTTAAACAATACGAGGAGAAGGAATAACGGGAAACCTCCTTCAGTCACTAAGGTGATCGGGGCAGGTGCTCCGAAATGAAGCCAGAGTGTCTCCATCTTGGCACTGTTGACATTCGGGGCTGGATAATTCTTGGTTGGTAGGGGGCGGGGCCGGGGGGCTGTCCTGGGCATCGTGAGATGTTGAGAAGAATCCTGGGCCGCTTCCACTCACTGGATGCTGGTAGCTTCCCTCCTATTGTGCCACCGAAATAGTGTTCAGACACTAGCAAATGCCCCCCATGTTGAGAACCACTCCATTAAACGAAGACCTTAGCGATAAGATCTAGCCAAGTGAAGGCAGCACTTGGGGGAGGGCACAGCATGTGCAAAGGCCCTGAGGTGGGATCACAGGAGGAGCAGAAAGAAGCATGTGTGGCTGAGTGCAGGAACGGAGAAGGGACTGTAGGAAGAAGATGGAAAAATGGACAGACGGGGACCCAATCACACAGGCCTGGAAGCCACAGGGAACACTTTAGATTTTGATTTAACAGCAACGAGAAGTCCCTGAGGCATTGTCTGCGCCCCTCAATTTGGTGTATCTTTATGAAATGTTCACTCTGTGCGAGACGCTGCACTGGTGGAAGTCGGAGAAGGGCTTTTGGAGGAAGAATCACCCTGAGGGGTGAGGTCCCCTCTGTTTCTGTAGCCATAATTCCTAGGGCCGATTCGGCACAGGGACAGCATGCTGATGTCATGAAATCGGCCACCAAAATCAGTAAATGCTGCCAATCAGGATTTTGCTGTCTGTGTGCTCCAGAAGACCGCAGTATCTGCAAGGAGAGACAGTTGTACTTCTTCCTTTCTAATCTGGCTGCCTTTTATGTCTTTTTCTTGCCTAATCCCAGGGCTGTAACCTCAGGGACACTGGTGAATGGACGCGGCGAGAGCGGCCAGCCTCGCCTGGGCCCCAGCCTTTGGGGGAAGGCCTTCAGTCTCCCATCGTGCGGGCTCCTGCTTGCTGGGGGTTCCTCATGCTCAGCCTGAGCGAGTGCCCTTCCAGTGCTACTTTGTTGAGTGTCTTTTTCTTTCTTTTCACAAAAGGGCCTTTGTGCAGTCCACAGAAGGATTTGCAGAGGAGCTGACTTTTAAGAGCTGCCTTTGGCTGTTTTGAGGAGAGTGACCTACAGGGGGCGAGGTGGAGGCAGGGAGGCCAGGAAGGAGCCTGCCTGGGCATCTGGGAGAGAGATGATGTGGCTGTGACTCTGGTGGTGGCCATAGCAAAAAGGTCACAGCTCAAAGAGAGACAGCGATGAGAAAGATGACACCGAGAGATGACTACAGATTGCTGCTACACTCCATTCAAAGGAGAGTGACTACCTGCCGGGAGTCTTACAGAGGAGAGGGGGGTAAACTGGCATCTTCCCAGGATGGAGAGACCTGGAGAGTTCTGTAGTGGCTCTGGCGTGCACTTTTCCCTAGAAGTTGAGACCAGAACAGAACACCAAGTTGCCGTCAGCTTCTTAAAGCTCCGGGCAGAAAGACCTGGGGTGGGGGGCGGAGTCTCTCTTCATCAGCTTGTCCATGCAGGGGCATTCCCCAACCAACATGCATTTCCTTTGGCTGTAATATTATTTTACAGGATGTTTTTGGAACATAAGTAAGATAAATTTTTTGAAAACCATCATCAGACTCTTCCAAAACACCCTGGACCTCTGACCAGAGTGGAAGCTGATGTGCCTTCCCCGAGCGTGTACTGCCCAGGGGCCCTGGGGAGTGTGGCCAGCCGGCCAGGGCTACCTGAGGCCGGGGCAGGGGAGGCCAGGCTCAGGGACCTGCCAGGGGACCACCCGGGGCAGGGCTGCCTGCAGGCCTCACAAAGTGGCTCATTCTCTCCGAGACAGCTGGGCTCCGGGCTTGGGTGGAAAGGTGGAAAGTGTGTATCTTGGCAGAGCAGGGAAGGGGGTCTGGGAGGTAGTCATTTTACACCAGGGGGCACTGGCACCTCCTAGGGGATGGAGCCGATTTGGGCTGCGCGGCCTGGCATCATTGCTGGATTGGAAACTGGGAGCCTTCAGGACCTAAGCTGGTCAGCCTCTCTTTTTAGAGAGAGAGAGAGTTGTTATAACAGGTCGCATATCACGGATGAGCAAGATGAGGAGGGTCAAGGCCGTGAGTCTGCACGAGCTTGGACCCAGGCAGCTCTGACCCTCGTTCTGTGACGCTAAGAACTACAGGTGCTATGCCTGTTTGAGATGGGACAGGAGCGAGTCGGGACGCCTCTGCTGCAGACAAGAGCTGGTCCGGGTCACTCCGGATGCAGCCTGGACCACCATCCTCTGCTGATACTAGCTGCCCTGGCTGAGGCACTCCTGAACCTGACCTCAGCCCCCAGTCAGGAAGCGTCAAAGACTCAGATCCCTAGGTTGGGCACCCCCCAGAAGCAACCCCGAGCCTAGGAATCGAGTGAAAGTAGCTTGTTGGGAGGTGATGCCAGGAGGCACTGGACGCAGGAGGGAGGCTCAGAGACGGGGAGGATGGACCAGTCAGAGACACAGCCAAGCCCGAGGCTCTAGATCCTCCGTCTTGTACTCTCTTTCCCTGGCACGAAAAGCCTCGTTTGGTGACTGGGCAGCCCTACCTTTTAAAAAACAACAAAACCAAACCCCAATTCCCTGAAATGCAGCATTTTTTGAATGTGTGTATGAGATTGTATCAGTTTGCTCTGGCTTCTCTAACAAAATACTGCGGTCTCGGTGGCTTTAAGGGAAATGTGTTTTCTCCCAGTTCTGGAGGCTGGAAGTCCAAGATCAAGGTGTCAGCAGGTCAGTGTCTTCTGAGGCCCCTCCCCGTGGCTTGCAGATGGCTGTGCTTTCACTCTGTCTTCACATGGTCATCCCACTGTTGTGGATCTGTGTCTAAATCGTCTCTCTCATTGTCCTACCGGTCCGAATGGCTTCGGGGCCACCCTAATGGCCTCACGTTCACTTAGTCACCTCTACTAAGACCCTGCCTCCACGTACACTCACAGTCCGAGGTCCTGGGCGTTAGGACGTCATTGTAGGAATTTTGGGTGGATGCAATTCAGTGCACCATAGCTATTGACCCTGGAAATTGTATTGTGAACCCCAGGAACCCTTCTGCCTGATACTAGGATGGTTGAGTTGTTTGATTGTCCTGGGGGACATATTCATTCTCCGCAATGACATACTTACTGTGTTTCATCGAGGGATTTTTAAAGCGACTTCTGGACTGGGACACCCAGCACGTGCTCTGGTGAGGTCGTCCCCCTGGGATAGCTCCTAGTCCCTGTTCAAGTCAGGAGGAGGTACGAGTGCTTGGTGGCTCCCACGAGCATTGCATGCAGGGACTGAGAGTGTCGTGAACCCACAGTTCTCAAGCTTGGGTGCATGTTAGGCTCCTTGGGGGGGGTGTCTAAATAACTCACTTGGACACCTACACACACCTGGAAGAGTTCAGGAGTTAACGTTCTCTGGGACAGCCCTTGACTCACGGGGTCAGGAGCTGGTGGATAAGAACGCCCCACACCCTTCTCCTGCATCTCGGGTGGAAACACTTGAAGTGCATTCTGTGTGGCTCCAGGTAGGCCTGAGCAGGTGTCCCTAGTGGTACCCAGCTCAGTCATGCAATTGAGTCAACTTTCTCTCATTCCTGTTTCACCCATCTGGCCACTCCCACACCCTCATCTCTCCCCGACCTCTCCAACAACCTGGGGCCACCTCCCAAAATAACCTTTGTCTTGGCTCTGATTTTGGGGAACCCAAGATAAGACAGGTAATACTGTTTTTCTACCAGAACAGCTGCCCACAGCATCTAACGTCGGGAACTCCCGTCCTGCAGGCGCTGTGGGGGGTCCCTCCCACGCCCCCTCTACTTTAATCTTCTTCACAGGCCTGGAAGTGGTTCTTCTGGTCCTCTTCGTACAGATGACAGAGTGGAGGCTCAGCTTGGTTAAGCCACTTGCTTATTAGGTGTCACTGACCTCATGGAGGTGGGGTGAAGGGTCCAGGAGTTGATAGTCACTGTTTGTTGGACATATGTCCCCCCCGCCCTGTGACTTCTAAGTAACTCACTAAAGAGCACAACTATCGGAAGCAGGGCCCTACTATACTTGAGAATGCTGTAAATCAGCGTCCCTGGGGACAGTTGACAATATCTAAGGACATACCTGGTTGTCACAACTCAGGAGGTGGGGAACTAATGGCGTAGAAGGGAGAATAATGTCCCTCCCCAAAGATGTCCATCTCTTAATCCCCAGAAACCTGGGGATATGTTTTGTCACATGTCAAACAGGAAGGAAGGTGGCAGGTGGAATTAAGGTTCCTAATTGGTTTACCTCAAAATAGGGAGATTGTTCTGGGTAATCTGGGGGTAGGGAGGCAAGTGGAACCACAAAGTCCCTAAGTGGGAAAAAAGTCAGAGGACCTGCACCCATGAGCCAAGAGCCGGGCGTGTGCCGTGTGGCTGGCTTTGAAGATGGAGGAAGAGGCCACGAGCCCAGGACCGCAGGTGACCTCTCAAACAAGAAAGGGCAAGACAGCGGGCTCCCCTTGAGCTTCCAGAAGGAAATGCAGCCCTGCTGACACCTCGATCTCAGCCAGTGAGCCGCAGGTCAGACTTCTGATCTCTGGAGCCGTGGAGGGTACACCTGTGCTGTTTAAGCTGTGAAGTTGGTGGCTGTTTGTCACGGTGACTTTGGAAATGATGACTACAACCAGTACTGAGTGGGTAGAGTCCAGGGAGGCTGCGAAACACCCTCCTGTGCACAGGAAGGCCCCCACCCCAGAAAGTCATCCAGCCCCCAGTGTCCACAGTTCCAAAGCAGAGTGTGCCGATTCCAAACCTGGTGGGGGCGGGGGGAATCTCGCTCCCTTTGGGTCTCGAACAGAAGTCAGGGGCCCCTTCACAGCATCTCAGGGACACATGCACACGAACATTTGCATTCAGTGCTGGGGGCCCGGGGGACCCGCTTGGGGTTCCCGTGCTCACGACTTCTGTCCTAGCACTCGTTCCAGGCACCAGGTGCGGAGAGAACTGGAACTGACTGTAGGGCACCGTGTGATGCTTTCGAAGCTGTAGCAAGGGCCTCTGGGACTCTATCCCAGCTTGCCCCACCCCCAGTTTCTAATTCAGTGGGCCTAGAACGGGGGCCTAAGAATTTGTACTTCTAGCAAGTTCTCAGGTGCTGCTGCTGCTGCCAGCCACAGATCCCACTTCAGAACCACACCTGGTGGCTTCATACACCCAGGTGTTCTTAGGATGTGATGCAGTAGTGCTAGAATCGCAGACTGGGCGCTAGAAAGTGTGTGACTTTGATTCCTGGCTTTGCCGATTCCTGTGCGGCTTTTGGACCAGCTACTAAATTAAATAAATTAAATGTGCCTGATTTCCTTACCAGGAAATGAGGGCAATAATGCCCCCTTCTTCAGAGGGCTGGAACATGTGATGTGAGGCACCCAGAGCCCTAAGCACAGTGCCTTGTATACAGTAAGTGCTCAATAAATGTTCCATAAGGTGAGAGCCTGGCCCTATAATAATAATATCTAGTTTAATTTAGGGATGCCTCATAGTCCCCCATACCCATCCCACCGAGAAGTCAAGAGACCATCCATTTCTATGAGATGCCAGAGGGGTGGGAGGAGTAAGGATTACAGCTGCAATCCATGTGGTATCTCAGCCAGTGCACAGGAGCCCCCCGGGATCTTGGTGACATCTGGATTGTGGTTCGGCATGGCTGGGCTGGGGCCTGGGACTCTGCCCAGAGGTCCACACACCAGCCTTTGCATATCCAGGGCTTAGACAGCATCTCACATGTGGAGCTCACTGCCAGTGGGCAACTGTTGGTAGAGATTTGGGAGGGGGTAGGACCAGGACACCCCTGTACCTCTCAAATTATGCCCGGGTTCTGCCACCCAGCTAGCCCAACATAATGGGGAATGCTTCCTTTTTACATTTAAGGGGCATCCCAGGGTTAAGATGCTGAGCAGAGGTGGCAGAGTGAGCGGAAAGTAGGCTTTGAATCTAGGCAGACCTGGGTTCTAACCTCTATTCTGCCAATTAGCCGCTGTGTGACCTTGGGTGAGTTACTGCCCTTCTCTGAGCCTCAGTTTCTTCCCAGGTAAGACAAAGAGACAGAAGTGCCCAGGCTCTCTCAAATAGCAAGTGACAGAGCCAGGTCAGGGCCAAGCTTCTAACACCCACGCACACCCTTTAACCCAGCTCCTAATGTCCTAGGAAGTGACAGTTGATGGATTGATTTTAAATGCTCTGCAGGAAGAGGTGGAAGACTAGAGCAGCCAAAAGCCTACCCACTGATCTGGGAAGGCCGATCCTTCTGGGGAGAGGAAGATCCCAGAGCTGGGGGAAGGGGCGCTTGCTGGCTAGAGGGGCAGACTGGCCCCAAGCCTGAGGATGGAGCTGGTGATGGAGCTTGAGGCAGGCTGGATTCCTGGAAACACCTGCAGGACATCTACCAAGTGCCAGGCAGTGGGCATGACGCCATTCCGCAAGGGGACATTCTAACAGGCAAGTGTTTCTCCTAGGTGCCTTCAAATGTCCTGCCTCTTCCCTAGACTTCACCCTGACCTCGTTTCTCTGCATCCCCCATCCTCCCTCCGTAAGGACAGGCTTCAGGGAAGGACTGGTCCTCCTCGCTGAGCCACAGCCAGTTCAGCTCCTGCCAGTCCTCCCCACACCCCACCTCATGGCAGGAAGGATTCCAGGTACAAGTTGTTGCCCCATTTAACAGAAAGCAATGTGGAGGCACACTGTGTCCATAACAGTGACATCATTGTCACGAGAGCAGCCGCTGACCCGGGTCAGAGAATTGACCGAAACCCCTGGTAGGGTGTCCTCACATCGCTGTGTCTTTCCATGTCCAACGGGGGCTGCAGAGCTTTGTGGTTTTGGGGATTTTTAGCGGCAGCTTATGAATGGAGTCTGGAGAACTGGAAACACACATACTGGTGACTTGCCCTTCTGTCAAACGGGCAAAATCAGCCACCCCACTCTCCTCGGGGGGCCAACGGGCTGACGTGGGCTGTGGAGGACACAACCCTCCTCCCCCACCAGCACAGCTCTTCGGGTGTGCCCCCAACGTCAAGAACATTCCAAAACATGAGCAGTATGCCTAGGGATGGAGCACGGTAGGGTCATTTGAAGGTCATGCAGGTGACCCTCCTTTATAGGTGGGTAAACTGAGGCCCCGCAGCAGGAGGGCTTGCTTCTCTCGTAGTGTGATAAGAAGAATTTTTCATCTTTTTTCAGGACAATGCTTTTTATCCAGAGGGAAAAATAAAGCAGTTAGGTTTATCGAATTTGGAGAATACAAATAAGAAAAAAGAATATTTTTAAAAAATTGCCTATAATTAATCTTACCATTCAGGTACCAGCATGCAACATTTATTTAATGGATGACCAAGAGGACAGAGATCGCAGGTGATTTTTTCACAAGATGGATCCGTCGTACATGATTGCTTCCAGCCTGCTTCTCCACAAGCCTTTTGAACGTTTTCTTTCCAAATTACTCACTGTTCTGTGACATGCGCTTACGCAGCCTCTTGCGTTGCCTTGTATAAATGAATCAGTTTAACCAATCTCTTGTCATTGCACATTGGGGTGGCTTCTCATTTTTCACCCTCTTACCAATGCTGAGATGAAATAATTCAGTTGCTTTCTGGAGACTCTCCCTTTCTCTCCCCACAGTGGCAGGGAAGGGGGGTGAGTGGGGGGGGCGGGAATCCCTCCGGCCAACTTCCCTGCCCCTCCCGGCAAGTCTTCCGTGGAAGTTGTTTTCAGGCAGGCGAAACGTGGCCACTAGGGGTCCCCCGCACCCTTCAAGCGGAAGCAACCCTCTCCAGAGGAGAAAGGCACCTGGAGCCCAAGCAGCCCCTGGTTTGCCTCCCAGCTCTGCTGCTCGCGATCTCTGAGGCTTTGGACCAGTGATTGGACCTCCCCACACCTCCGTGTTCCCACCTGAGAAGCCGGGAGAGTGGCCCTTCGACCCAGTCATCCAGCCATCATAGCCACCGTACAAGGAAAGTGCTTTCTTAGCATGGTGCCTGCTGGGCACTCAGTAAGTGACGCTGTTTGTGTTATCAGTTCTGCTGCTATCTTCCTGGAAAATGGGGACCTAGCCAAGGGTTTCAGTTGGTTGAATTGTAACGTTTTAACCACTCATAGACGATTGTGGTGTTCTTACTATTCTGAGGTCCTGGCCTGCTCATGTCCCCATTTACAGGAAACTCTGGTAGATGGGTTAGGCTAAACCTTTGACAGGAGCTCAGAAGGGACAGTGAGCTGTCTCCAGGCCTAGGAGTGGGTCCCCCACCCCCCTCTCCTCAGCACACATCCCAGTGCCATTGGCTGAGTAGGTCCCGATGGGGCCACCAGAGTACACACCCCAGCAGTGGCTGTTCTAATAGACCACCCAGAATGCAGGGTGCAGGGCGCCTCTTCTGTTCTGCAGCAAAACAAGCCAGCGCCTCACCATCCCCTCAGCAGACTGAGGACCAACCCCCAGGGTGGACTCCCCTCCACCCTCCGGCCCAGCTGGGCTCCTCTTCTTGGAGAAATTCATCCAAGTGGCTCCTAATTTTCAGGGGCGTGTCCCATCTGACGCCAGCTCTCCAAGGGGCAGCAATAGGGAACACTTTCCCCGCCTCCTCCTGCCAATCATCTTGAGAGACTTAATTATTGTCCACAGAAATGGGATTAGAAACCAGGTCCAGTCGATGAGTTCAATGCCAGAGCTCTTATCTGCTGTTCTCAAGACAAATTATGGGAGTAAGTGCTTGGTAAATACTAGCCGTGTTCTTATCTATCTGCCTACTTATTATATGTATAATTAATATTTATGTATGTATAGATAAGAGTTTATATAGAAAAGAGGATATGTAGATAAGAGATATATGAATACCTATATCTACTCATATATGTAATTTTATACACACACATACAGAATCATTTAATCCTCTCAACTACCCTTTAGGGAAGGAAGGGGCTGTTATCACCCCCATTTGACAGATGAGCAAACCGAGGACCAGGGGTATCAGGTGCCTTGCTTCAGAGCCCGAGCTCCTACCTGAGCTCTGCCCCGTGGCTGAGCCGCAGGAAAGCACGAAAGGGCCCAGCACAGAGCCTGGCAGGCAGGAAGCACTCAGTACCTTGTGGCTGTTACCACAGGAGACTCTGAAGAGACCCTGGAGGGGTAGCCAAGGGGGTTCCTCTGCATCGATGCTTTTTAACTGACCTTCCGCGGGGTGGGGGCGCGGAGCTGGGTTATCTCACAGTGGCCTTTCAACCCCTTGGAGAGCTGGGGTCAGGGCCGGGGCAGCAGGCCTGCAGAGAGCGCATGGGCTGGGCCGCATGGGCCCTGTCAACGTGAGACAGCCCAGGAGGGCTGCTGGGAGGGCCAGAGGTGGCGGGGAGCGGGTGGGGCGCTCTGCAATCCACGATCCAGCCTGGGAGAGCCCACTGGGGGCAGAGGGGCAAAGGGGAGGCCGATGCGGCCCGTCCCACTCTCCTCCTTCAATCAGCAGCTTTTAGGGGTGTTGGTTTCCGTACTTGTAACACTGGACAGTGGCTGTGAAAATGAGGGAAAATAAGAAACACAGAGGGGTGGACCCTCGACTGTCCCTGCCCCTCTCCTTAACCCACATCACAAAGGGGCACACGTGGCACTTCTCCCCTTTTGCAAAATCGGGGTCCCCTCAAATCATTTTTCTATAACATGCATTTTTCACTAATGTGTGCTAACCTTTTCAAGTTCAGGTCCGTGGTGTACCCCACTCTCTGCAGAGTTGCGCGCTGTTCCCCGCCGTGGCTGCTTGGCCGTCACCGAGCCCTCGCCCTGCAGAGGGACCTGGGGGTCCTGCCAGTGTTCCTGGGTGTCACGAAATGAGCCACAGCCAAAACCCTTGTCCACGTCCCTTCTGTTTGGCTAGGGTACGGTTCCAGATGTGGGTTGAAGACCACGAAATTTTGAAATTTTAGTAGATTTTCTCAGGTTGCTTTCCAAAAGATTCATAGCAATTCACACTCCCGCCAACAGCCTCCTGCAGTGCCCATGAGTGTGAGAATACCCAGGGCCAGGGGCCCCGGGGGTGGGCGCTGCCAGCCCCCCTCTTCTAGTTTCATATAGGCTGTTGGAAGAAGAGCTTCTGCCATGTTTTATTTTACTTTTTACAAGATATTTATTTATTTTTTTAGAGAGAGGGGAAGGGAGGGAGAAAGAGTGGGAGAGAAGCGTTGGCCAGTTGCTACTCGTATGCGCCTTGACTGGGGACCGAACCCGAAACCCAGCTTTGTGCCCTGACTGGGAATCGAACCAGTGACCTTTCGCTTTGCGGGACGATGCCCAGCCCACTGAGCCACACCAGCCAGGGCGGTTCAGCCATGTTTTAAAGGGAGAAGGGAATAAACAGCATGGCGCTTCCATCGAACCACCAGATCCTTTCACAAGGAGGAGACTGAGGGTCTGACAGGAAAGCCCTGGAACTAGGACAGCGGGGGCCAGAGAAGGGAGGGGACCTGAGGGGCCCTGGTGTCCGTCACAGTCAACTTGATGATCCCAGAGCAGATCGAGGGGCCCAGGATGGGAGGAGTGAGAACCGTCCTGGGGTGGCTCTCCCCCAGGTCCCTGAGATCCTGTCACCCTGCCTTTGCCTCCGACCGTGGGCGTCTGATCTCCTGTGGCCTGAAGCTCCGGCTCCCCAGGGAGATTGCCCGTGGGCACTGGAGTTGCTCAGCCCTCCCGGGCGGAGACAGGGAAGTATCTGGGCCTCTGCGTTCTCCAGGGGCAGCCCTTAGACAGCGCTGACTGGTGGGCGTACAGAGGCCCAGGTCCCCTGCCTGGAGCCAGGACAAATTCAGAGGCAGGATTCCCACTCCTGAGCACCTGCAGGATCAGGCCAGGGCTTAGCCTGAAGTCACAGCCTCGTTGGACCCTCCTCCCTTATAGGTTTCTCTTGGGGACAGTCCAGATAATAATTAATAAATCCCCTCACACGGCCTTGTCTCGGGATGGGCTGAAGGCAGGCCTGGGGCACCCTGACAACAGCGAGACCACGAAGGGCCCTGTCTGGGACCCTGTCTTCACCGAGCAAGTGCCCCTGCGAGGGCCCCGGAGCCTCAGGCTCCCACCCAGGGCCGCGCACGGGGCAGGGTCCGCCTCCCAGAGTGACCTGGGCATGTGGATCGGAACACGTGAAATCTGGCTAATTTTAGGTGTGCAAAACAGTGGCGAAGATGATACGGAGAGTTTCCACGTACCCTTGTCCCTAATGCTAACATCTTCCAGTATCACGGAACATTCATCAAAACCGAGAAACCACCCTGGCACGTAATTATCAACGAAAGTTCACGCAGACTAGAGTTTACCACCTTTTATGCGATCGCTTTTCTGTTCTTGTTTCACTGTCTCGTCCAGGGTCACACATTGCACTTACTCTTCACGTCTCTCTCAGCCTCTGTGTTTCTCAGTCTTCCCTCGTTGGTTTATGACCTTGACTGATTTGAGGAGGACTAGTCTGGTGTTTTGTAGGGTGTCTCTGAACTGGAGTTTGTCTGACATTTTTCTCATGATGAGATCCTGGGGAGGGGTCTTCTGGGAAGGAGACCACAGGGGTGAAGTGCCTTTCTCAGCTCACGGTCACCTGCCCTCGCAGGTGGTGGTGACCTTGATCACTTGGTCAAGGTGGCGTTTGCCAGGTTTCTTCACTCTGAAGCTGCCCTTTTCCTCCATTCATTCTCTTTGATGTGTTGTGGGGAGAGAGAAGGGTGTTTATCTCCACCTCCCGGTTGGGGACGTATCAACTTACATTGTTTGGGTTTCTTCTGTAAGGAAGGCTTGTCCTGTTTTCTTCATCACCTGCTTTTGTAAAAAGAGAACTTCTTCAATTCCACTCAAATTCCCATCTTTCTCCATGGTGGTCAAGGTCATGTTTGATTGAAGACCACACCCCACATTCTTACTGCGTTCAAGTCATATTGATTGGAGTTCTCCCAAAAGCTTGCAAGCAGCATCCCCCACATCATCCGAGTTTCTTCTCAGAGTCCTCTGACATCCTCCTGGGGTCAGGCATCAGAGGGGGGACTTGGGTGGTGTCTCAGATGTGGCTTCTCACACTGCAGCCCCTGGACCAGCAGCATCCACACCACTGGGAGGTGGGCAGACGTGCAGGGTCCCGGTTCCCAGCTGGACCTCCTGATTCAGGCTCTGCGTTTTACAACACGGCCAGGTGACTGGTGTACAGGTGCATTGTTTCAGAAGCTCTTAGAACATCAGAGACGGGACAGGGCCATCAGCTCCAAGCATGGTGGTCCCATCTCTTACCATAGCACCTGCTGCGGTTCTGGCTCCCGTGTCTTGCTCAGTTGCAAGGTGACTAGGAAGGGCAGCCGTGAGGGTCCTGGAAGTGAGGGAGGAGAGGCAGATGGAGGAGAAAGACAGCTCAGAGACAAGCCTGACATTGGAGGAGGGCTGGTGGGCTGGGAAAGGTGGGCGAGAGGAGGGTGGTATCAGCATAGCTGGTCGAGGAGCGTGGTGCCTGGGAGGCCTTGGGTGTCGGGTGAGAGCAGGGACCGAGTGACGGATGAGCTGGGGCCGGGCGCTTGACAGCCGCAAGGAGCAAAGGGCTCAGGGTTCAAGAGTCTGTGTCGGTGGCAACAAAGCCGACAGCCATGAGCAAGAAGGCACTCCTCTTTCTGCGGTGGACTTCATAAACTCTTCCCTCTCCGTGACCTCTCTTTAAAAAAATTAAGCATGCAGCTCAGGGACATTAGGCACAGTCACAGCGCTGTGTGGCCGTCACCACCTTCCCTCTCCAGAGCCTTTTCATCTTGCAGAACTGAAACTTCATACCCGTTGAACAGCTCCCCATTCCCGCCACTCCCTAGTTTCTGGCAACCCCATTCTCCTTTCTGCCTTCGAATGGGGCTCCTCATGGTAAGAACAAGTTGACTGTGAATTCAGAAGGCATCTGGCACTTTGCGGGCTCTTCCACGCTTGCTGCCCAGCACCCAGGGCTGTATCTGTGCGCGCGCCAAGTTGATGGTGGGACCCGTGGGCCCTGCTCGTGTGGCCGCTTCCCGCTCGCCTTTTCAGTGCGGAACCTCTGCGATGCGCGTGTGCACTCTCTCCTGAGACACAGGGTCCGTGAGAGCTTACTGCTGTGCTCCAGTCAGTCAGGACGCTGGATATGTATTAATCACCAATCATAGACTTCACTTAAAAATAGGGATGTTTAATTTCTGCCTACCCCTGGCCTCCAAAAGAGCTTAAACTTATTTTGCTGACTACTTTTTCCCCACCAGACCAGGGGTTGCCTTTTTTCTTTTTCAGTGAGGGGCTGGATCGCCAGTATTTCACGTGTTGAGGGCCACAGGTTTCTACTGCTACCACTCGCCTCTGCCATTGTAGTATGAAAGCAGCCATAGAGAAGATGCAAAGGAATGAGCTTGGTTAGTTCCAATAAAACTTTATTTATGGAAACAGGTGGCGGGCCAGATTTGGGGCACGAGCTGTAGCTTGCTGACCGATGTGCTAGACCATGAGCGTGTGTCGGTTTTTGGACCTCCAGGACCCTAGGACTAAGAAGGTGTTCCAGCGTTTGGAAGCAGAAAACAAGCTCTCCCTTCAATTAACAAGCAGCTCTGGTCACTTCCCGGCTTGAATGACTGGAATACACTCTCTCAGCCCCCAGATCCACCCGCATCTCCTTGGAGAGGCTGGCAGTGGGGACTGGTCAAACCCTCCCTTGCTCTCCGCCCCCTGTGGCACTCTGCTAGTGGAAGGTGAGGAGAGAAGTCGGGACATTTCCCTGAGGGGCTGGTGGGTGGCCAGTGGCTGCTCCTCTGAAGCTACAGCTCCCGGCAGGCAGCCCTCTCCACGCAGCTCTTCCCTCCGGTCCCGGGAGCCTCACACGCCCTCTCATCCTGCTCACGTGGCCGGCTGATGAAGCCACCCAGTCTATGCGTTCTCCGTCTCTCATAGCTCCGGAGGCTGGGAAGTCTCAAGATCGACGTGTCAGCAGATTCGGTGTCTGGTGACAGCTTGATTCCTGGCCACAGATGGCCATCTTCTGGCTGTGTCCTCACATGACCAAAAGGGTCAGGGGGCTCTGTGGGGTCTCTCTCTCTCTTTTTTTTTTATAATTACTTTATTGTTGTTCAATTACAGTTGTCTGAGTCCTCTCCCCTCCCCTCCCCTCCCCCCATCTCCTCCAACCCCACCTCCCTTGCCTGCCTCCCTCCTCCCCCTTGGTTCTGTCCATGTGTCCTCTATAGTGGTTCCTGTAAACCCTTCTCCCC
>PVJI01027967.1:0-17048 GCA_004026765.1 Micronycteris hirsuta
AGGGACATAAAGGAAAGAATAAACAAATGGGACCTTATCAAAATAAAGAGCTTCTGTGGGGCTAAAGAAAATAGTATTAAAATAAAAAGGGAACCAACCATATGGGAAAACATATTTGCCAATGATAGCTCAGACAAGGGTCTGATCTCCAAAATATATAAAGAACTCATACGACTCCACTCCAGGAAGACAAAAAACCCAATTAAAAAATGGGCAAAAGACATGAACAGACACTTCTCGAAAAAAGACATACTGAGGGCACAGAATCATATGAAAAGATGCTCAACATTATTAGCCATCAGAGAGATGCAAATTAAAACCACAATGAGATATCACCTCACACCAGTCAGAATGGCCATCATCAACAAAGCAACAGATAACTATTGGAGGGGATGTGGAGAAAAGGGAACCCTACTGCACTGTTGGTGGGAATGCAGACTGGTGCAACCACTGTGGAAAACAGTATGGAACTTCCTCAGAAAACTAAAAATGGAACTGCCTTTCGACCCAGCAATTCCACTACTGGGATTATACCCTAAGAATCCTGAAAAACCAATTCAAAAGAACCTTTGCACTCCTATGTTCATAGCAGCACAATTCACAATAGCTAAGTGCTGGAAACAACCTAGATGCCCATGTACAAATGAATGGATCAAGAAACTATGGTACATTTACACAATGGAATTCTACGCAGCAGAAAGGAAGAAGGAGCTTATACCCTTTGCAACAGCATGGATGGAACTGGAGAGCATTATGCTAAGTGAAGTAAGCCAGGCAGTGAGGGACAAATACCATACGATCTCACCTTTAACCAGATCATAACCAACAAAAGCAGAAAGCAAGCAAAACATAATCAGAGACGCTGAAATTAAGAACAGGCTAACAATAGACAGGGGAGAGGGGGGAGGGGACAATGGGGAGAAGGGTTTTCAGGAACCACTGTAGAGGACACATGGACAGCACTAAGGGGGAGGAGGTAGGCTGGGGGGGAGGGGGGCTGGAGGGGAAGGGAGGAGAGGAGGGGAGAGCATGCAAATAACTGTAATTGAACAAAAATAAAATAAAATTAAAAATAAATAATAATAATTTTTCTTCCACCTTTTTTCTGTGCCCTATAAA
Organism: Micronycteris hirsuta; assembly: GCA_004026765.1. NCBI lineage: Eukaryota > Metazoa > Chordata > Mammalia > Chiroptera > Phyllostomidae > Micronycteris > Micronycteris hirsuta. The sequence continues at coordinate 1,120 of PVJI01027967.1, forward strand.
TCTATCAATTGTAGCTTTTCAATGTCCATTATGACTTGGTGTACATAGATGTTGAATAACTGTGCATTTGATGAAATAATGGACTGTCTTGCCACTATCTGACATTATGTGCCATGAATTCTATGCCTGAATTTAACACTTTTACATTCTGGATTCATTTTAGAAGTGGTCCTTGTTCTTCTCCTGGCATTGTTATTTTTATGTATTTCTAAAATTATTTATTGCTGTTCAATTATGGTTGTCTGCATTTTCCCCCCAACATTCCCCCCTACCCCAGCCAAACCCACCTCCTTCCCTTTCTTCCACCCTCCCCCTACGTTTTGTCCATATGTCCTTTATAGTAGCTCCTGAAATCCTTCACCCCATTGTCCCCTCCCCCCTCTGCTCTGGCTATTGTTATATTGTTCTTAATTTCAATGTCTCTGATTATATTTTGTTTGCTTTTTTCTTTTCTTGATTATGTTCCAGGTAAACGTGATATCATATGGTATTTGTCCCTCACCACCTGCCTTATTTCACAATGCCCTCCAGTTCCATCCATGAAGTTGCAAAGGGTAGGAGCTCCTTCTTTCTCTTTGCTGTGTAGGATTCCATTGTGTAAATGTACCATAGTTTTTTTTCCACTCATTTCCTGATGGGCACTTACATTGCTTCTAGCACTTGGCAGTTTTTAATGTATTTTTTAATATTTTTCCCACATGGGAACTTAAAATACCTTTCTTTCATTCCTTGGTGGTTAATTCCTCGCAGATGCAGGAAGTTGGCAACCTTTCCAAGTAAAATGGTCACCTCCAGTCTGTGCTCTTCACAGTGACCAACCAGCTGAGTAACAGATGCCATTTGGCAACAAGGAGCCAGGCTGGGGCAGGAGGTAAAAAGAGAGGCTCAGTAAAGATGCATTGTTTCCATGAGAAAATTCAAATGTTGTGTCTTATTAACAGTGGGTTGGGAATGTAGTACATCTAGACAGAGGTATATAGGTCTCCAGAGTTCAGTCATGTTCTGGGAGAGTCTTGAGAAGTACTGGAGGCAGACAGTAAGTAAAAGCATGTGTCCTAGACTGCGGGCATGGCATTACTGCAGCAGATGGTCGGAGGACTAGTAGCCCTGGTGACCTGGGTCAGTGTTTATGAGCACCAACACAGATGCAACTTTAAGGTCTGGTTGGTCCATTTGGTCTGGCCATTGTTTTAGGGATTGTATCCTGAAATGAAGTGGATCTTCCTTTGAAATAAAGGAAAATATTCCTTCAAAACTGGGCGTGGAAGTATAAGACCCCATAGGATTGGGCTGGATCTGGCAGGCAGCTCATAGTCAGACCATGTCTCATGGAAATAGCTGTGCCATGGAGATCCTTGGGACATAATAGATAGGCTTGTCCTTAAGCCTTAACAGTGTCCACTAGAGTCTGTTGCACCATGAGAATCAATCAATTCAAAACAGTCCTAACTTGGGAAATACTATAGACAGGTAGGTGTTCCACCAAAATTTGTGTTCCGACTCCCCTTGCATGGTATACAGTTGTCATTGATACACAGTTGTGCAGCCAGAGACTACATTTTTCAACTACCCTTGTATTCTGGAATGGCTAAATGACTAGTTCTCTCAGCTATTGAATGAGAAAGGAAATTATGTGTTTCACTCCCAGACTAAGGCATTTAAAGAAGTATGCATTCTTGCAATCACTGTGTTCTCTCTTTCCCCCTTCCTTTAGACTCAAAACTGAAGACACTCAAGTCCTAGAGAAGTGATTCCCAGTGTGGCTGGTAGTGCCTGAGAGTTTCTGGTCTCTAGACAGACACTTAGTCAAAGACCCACTGGTATGGAGGCATAAACACCCAATCCCTTGCATCTGAGTTGGGATAAACTCACACTGTAGAGCCCTCTAAGGGATCAGGCTGAGCTGAAGACTTAGCTGAAGATACCACCTTTCCCAGCTTCCTCCCATTCATCCTTATCCTGCACTCTTTGGTCTCCCCTCAGAACCCCTCCTTAATAAATCATCGGAATCTTCATTTCAGGTTCTTCTCCTGGATAGCCCCACCTGAAACAATGTTATCCCTTTTGTTCTCTCCCCTGCCTTGCCCATTGGAGGGAAAGATCAAGTGAAATGGTGTCTGTGATGACACTTTGTAACTGCCGAGTAGCCCATGCAACTCTCCTACGCTGCTTTTCCTCAGTGTCCCCTCCCAGTGTTGGTGTGTCAGGATGAGATAATTATTTTAGCAACTGACAATGGAGGTTTTGGGGGGAAGAAATAGTCTCAGTTTAGGAAAAGATCTAGATGGGGCAGAAGAGTGCTAGGCATATTCTTTAGAGGGAGATCACTAAATGAAGTAAATAAAATGTATATAAGAGCCCTGGATGGTGTGGCTCAGTGGGTTGAGTGTCAGCCTGTGAACCAAAAAGTCACCAGTTCGATTCCCAGTCAGGGCACATGCCTGGGTTTCAGGCCAGGTTCCCAGTAAGGGGTGCGTGAGAGACAACCACACATTGATATTCCTCTCCTTCTCTTTCTCCTTCCCTTCCCCTCTCTCTAAAAGTAAATAAATAAAATCTTTAAAAATGTTTTAATGTTGTACATAAGGAATAAACAGGAAGCCGGGGAGGGGAGGGAAGAGAAGAGAGGAGACGGAAAGCTGGGAGTGGGGGAGGTAGGCAGCTAAATTGAAATCCACCAGGGGGTGATGAAGGGAGAGCTTGGTTCTCACAAGTTGAGTTGCTAACATGGCTCTCATGTCATTCTCCATCCCACCAGCATAGCCTGGAACCTCAGTAAAGTCAGCTGTGTACACAGTTGTCTGGTGAGAGTGGTTTTTAAGAAACCAGGTTCCTGTTCTTGGTCATCATGGAGCAGGGAAGAGGACAGCCCAGATCTCACTCCAGGTTCTGACAACTGCCAGCTGGAGGGCTCCACAGACCCACTGCCAATCAGAACATGGCCCTGCCTGAACTCACCACCCTCCCTCCCAAACCTTGTACTTCTACAGTCTTCCAGTATCCCAAGCACTCATTGCCCTGTGACAAACTGCGTTCCTCCCAAAGCTGACCCTGAAACAAGGGCTTGGGTGATTCCAGGTGAGGAAGTAAGGAGATGAGACAGGAAGACATGAAAGCCAGTAAAGAGTGTGACCAACTGGGGCTCCCTCCTGCTGAGGGGCTACTGAAGAAGTGTATAGAACATGCCTCAGAGTTTGCCAGCCAAAGATTGGGGAAGCTAGGGTTTTTTCCAATGCCCTTTATTGGTTCAGAATTGCTCTGGGGGTGTTAAAATTTCTAGAAATTCTGGGATGCCCAGTGCCTGGGCTGATAAGCTCCCACAATGCCAGAGGAAGGCCTCAGACAGGGTGCCAAGGAGGTTACCCGAGGTGGGACACTATCAGTGTGCATGGGGACCTATCCACCATGGTTGCAGGTGAACTCAGAGATGGCCATAGGGGTATGGAGTGAAGCTCTCAAACCCTGGTGATCTGCTATAACTGATCCCTCCTTCCCATTCTCAGCCACTACTGAAGCTCAGGCCTGCATCATCTCTCTCCTGAAAACAATAACTTACTTTCTTGCTGAACTCTTACTTCTTCCCCAAATTTGTATGTTGAAGCCCCAAACCCCAGTATGACTGTGTTTGGAGATAAGGCCCTTAAGGAGGTAATTAAGGTTAAATGAGGTCATAAGGGCGGGGCCCTGATATGACAGGATAGGTGTCCTTTTGAGAAGAGGAAGAGACACCAGAGCGTGTGTTCGCTGGCGCTCTCTCTCGATATCTCTCCCTCTCCCCCTCTCTCCCTATCGGAGGATACAGCAAGAAAGCGAGAAGGTAGCTGTCTGTAAACCAGGAAAATAGGCCTCAAGAGAAATCAACCTTGCCAGCACCTTGACCTTGGACTTTCAGCCTCCAGAACTGTGAGAAAACAAATATCTGCTATTTAAGTCACCCCATCTGTGGTATTGTTATGGCAGTCTAAGATGACTTAGACTACCTACTGAACCCCCCACCTCCCATCTCCTGCCCTCTCATTGTGATTCGAGTGATGTTTCTGAAAGGTAAATCTTGTCCTGTCAGTCCCCAATGCAAACATTTTTGAGAGTTCCCCAGAACCTCCAGGGTCTAACAGATATCCTTGACATTGGCTCCGAGGCCCCCCACATGCTCTGTGTATGTGTACAGCCTTGTGTTCTGATACTTCCTGGCTTGCTTTCGATATTCCAGCCACCCCAAACTATGTTTAGCTCTCCAATTTTGCCCTGTGCCTGAGCAGCAATACTGTTCCTACTGCCTAAAGTGTCTTTCTTCCTTTTGTCCTTCTGACAAATCCCTGCTTCTCCTTCAGGGGTCTCTGCCCCTCCCTTGACTCCTCCAGCTAGAGTCCCATATGCAATGACCCTCCCCTGGCTTCTAATCTCCACTGGTATTGAGCTGTTCTCCCCATCTGTCTGCCTGCCCTCCTACTTAGGCCCAGCATCAAGACCAGCATCTGGCACATAGTAGGTTCTCACATATTTACTAAATCAATAAGAGATAAAGGAATAAAAAGTGTTCTTTCACAGGAAACTTTAAGTATGCATGGTTCAAGTTCCATATTTTGCAGAAAGGAAAGTGTAGCAGTGATCAATGCCTCACTCTCATGCTCTTAAGCTTTCCTATTCCAGTACAGCCCAGCCTATGTTGTCACTGCAGGGAACTCATCTCTGCCTGGGAACTTCCTCTGACCTCTGACAGTTGTTCTGCCCATACTTGCAGCAAGCCAGAAATGCCAGGAATGAATACCTACCACCAGCTTAGGATCATCCTTGAACCAATGACTGACAGGACATGGTGTGGATGTCACTGTGGCATATTCTATCCCAAAGATCCCAGCAGGAATGAGCTCCAGCTGTCCACAGTGGTGACTAACCTGAGAATTTCCCCTTTATTTATTTCCTTCTCTTCTCGGCCTTACCTCCCCACTTCCCTACCAGTGTTTCCTCAGATTACCTCCCAAATAAACTATTGGCACTTGATGAATCTTTGTTTTTGGGTCTCTTCTGGGATAACCCAAGCTAAGACAAACTGAGGCCCAAAGAGGACAAGGAACATTGCCAAAGTCTTTGTTCATGCCATTTGTTCAATGTCAAAGCTCTGTCTACATGTCTCCTGGTACCTCCTGCCTATAGCGCATCCTAGTGCCTTGCACATGGGACTTTCACAGTACCCAAGGCTTCAGGCCAGAACATGCAAACCTCTCCCTGTGTGAACCAAGTAAGGAGGCACTCACCCTTAGTGAACAGTGAGCCCAAGCCTGGGATTCAGGTGCCAGCCCCAGGGCTCCATTATTTTCCTTCATTCCTTAGCCCTTTGCTGTCACTTCTAAATCATTTCTCACCTCTTCTCATTTGGGCCCTAAACTTTAACCTCCCAATGTAGACAATTCCAGCTGGAAGAGACTTTCTTTGGAGAAAGCTTCACACCCTACCCCAGCCCTCACCCCTACCCCTTTCAGTTTCATGCTGAAGTGGATGGGAACAACCTATTGATTTCAAGCCAAAGATGCCAACTGCTAAGCCAAAAACAATGAATCTTATATCTGAAAGCCCATTTCAAGCCCCTTGGGCTTAGGGAAATTGATACTAAGAAAATCTCTCATTCACACACACAGAGACACACACCACAAGAGACACATATAACACACAACACATGCAATGTAAACAGAATACACACAACATGCAACACATAAACACAACATACATACAATACAAACAACACATGTGACCAACATAATGCACACAAATATAACACATACAAAAAACCCACATAGCAAACACAGCATACATGTACAACAACACACACATACTACAGGTACGTGCACATACATCCACACCTCATTTCTTTCGGTCCCTTCCCCACCTGGGCAGGAGGTGACATCTGAAGCACAAGCTCTAATCTTGTCAGTGCATCTGGACTGCATTGAGTGCCATGCTGAAGAGAAGGTTATTCCAGTTCATTTGCACAAGGCATTTTAACTGACTTTTCTCATTTCTGTCTCATGCTTCTGTATTAATTAGCCCCAGGATTTCAATCTGATGCATTAGGCAAAAACAATTCTAAATGCTTTTGGAAAAACAAATTCCAAATTAGCTATAGCTGAACATGCATCTATTTGAGAGGCAGGCAGCATGAACACTTGCTATAAAAATAGAAGTGACACCCCTATAAGAGGGAAGACCAAAGCCAGTGGTGTCTGTTGACTGCCTGGTTCACAGCCTGGCCCTGACAGAGGCTATGGGGTAAAGGTTCTTGCACCACAGGAGGGTAGGAAGGAAAAAATAAGTTTTATATCTAGGTTACAGGTAAGGGGGAAAGGGTGTTAGTAATTCTTTCTGCTTCCTGCTTTCCCATCCCTGGCCTTTTCTTGCCTTCTGAACAGCCCTCCCTGGAAGTCTAGAGAGACCAATTCTCCTAAGGCTGCTATAAGCAAAACCCATCTTAAATGTCTCCCTGCTGTAAGTAGTAATCTTCATCCACATGCCTTGTCCTCTTCTGAGTGGCCCATAGGGTCTAGGACAACAGTAGCCCACCTGGGGACTGTTTAACATAGAACTACAGTGCCTAACACCATGCATGGGTCTCTGACCTGCTCATGAAGCTATGCCTTTCCCCCTCAGTAAGACTTTAAGTTCCTTAAATGCAAGGATATGGCACCTTTTTGGTTAGGGACACTAGGCTTGCAAATGTTTTCTGTGTACAGTTGCCTAACTAGTTGTATCAGCTGGACTTGATCAGGGAAGCAGAACCACTTTGAATAATTGAGAGAAGGGGAGAGTTATTGTCAAGACCAACCCTGACACAGCAGAAGGAGCCAGTTAGGCAACCTATGTGCCTGGTGAGAGCTCTGAAATCAGCATGGCCAGAGGTCAGGAAGGAAAAATGGACATGAAATGCAGGAAGCCAAGGACAAACTGGGACACACATCTATCTTTTACCACCTCCAACCTCAAAGACACAGGGTGGCTTGCAGGCCAGACAGGTGGCCTCTAGCACAAAACTGCACACATGCCAGTCCCAGCACTCAGAGAAGTTGAAGGAGGAGATCTGGCAGGTGTGGGAGGTGCTGCAGGCCCGACTGCCACCCATGCCAACAAGGTGAGCCAGTATATGTGTGATATGTGTGAGCTGTGACAGCACCCACCCTACTCTGTTAAACCATAGAAATGGCAGCTCCTTCATTTGCACATCTCCCACAAATTTCTCTTGTGACGAACCCTAACCCAGAAACATACAGGGAAGTGAATTCTGGAACACATAATACAGTCTAGTTAACTTAACACAAAGCCATGAACTGGATAATTAGTCCCTGTCCCACCCCCACCCCATCTACTTAATGCCCTCCAGTCACTCACATTTGCACCAAATAGTAAATAAGCTCAATTATTGGTGTATTATGTTGTGTAACAATCTTAAAATCGTAGCAGCATCTAACAATAAACATTTATTTATTCCTCACAAGTTCATAAGTTGGCTGAGGGACTTGATTCCACAAGTCTTTCATCCTCCCCCCAGGATTGGTATGAACTGGAGCACGTTCTTCTCACAGTGATGGCAGAGGCACAAGAACACAAGTGTAAACTTGTGAGGTCCCTCAGGGCCTAGACTCAGAATAGAACACTGTTCCTTCCACCCCACCTTATTGGCCAAGCAAGTAACATGGCCAAGCCCAAAGTCAAGGGTGGGCTTGATTTTGTCCACCCTGGACAAAGCCATAGCAAGACTGTAGATGCAGGGAGGGTTGAAGAATTAAGGTTAATGATTCAATTTACCACAAGGGGACAACTTGCTCCATCTGGGCATATCTCCCCCACCATTTCTGCCACCAGCCCAAGGAGAATTCATGTCTCTTACAACCCCTCTTTCTTCAACTTTGACTGCTTAGTTAATGAATCTTAGACTACGTCTCTATCATTTTTACCCTTGTCTTTCCCCCTTCCTCTATCCCAAATCTTAAATAGTAATCACAGGGGTGTGGGGGGTCTTTATTGCTTTTAATTCCATATCTGAGCTAAAAGACATGTGATGGCCATGTGAAATTCTGCAATAGATACAACTGAATACAACTGAAAGGAGGAAAACAAAGGCTATTAACTTTGAAGCAAAATTAGATAAAATAAAGAGTCAATGTCTTCAATCTCCAACAACTCTTGAAATTGTCTGGAAGCATCATCCATAATCACTTTGAAGTCTTCATATGCCTCCTCAGACCCAGCTAACTAATAACTGCTATTCTTGAAGCCCCAAAACAGTGCTATAAGAAACTTTCTCCATTTAAACTACTGTTTGTGGTATTTGTATTTTATAACTAAGATTACTTTCTACTAGTTTATACTGAAAGAACAAATGAGTTAAGCCACAGAATGTATTTAGCACAGTGCCTGGCACACAGTAAACACTCACCAACTATTAGCTGTTAGTAGTAGTTAGTAGTAACTGTAGTCTTCATTACAAAGGCATGGTGCTTTGGACAGCTATTGCCGAGTAACACACTACCCCAAAATACAGTGGCAAAAAAAAAATAGCAGTCATTGCATTAAGCTCACAGGTGTTGAACATCAGGAATTCAGACAGGATACAGCACAGGGGTGACTTGTCTCTACTCCATGATGATTGGGCCTCACCTGGGAATATCTGAATGTTTCAGAGTGCCTTGAATGACTTCAGGCTCCCAGCATCTCTTATTCTTATCTCTCTCCAGCATGGCAGCCTCAGGATAACCAGGCATCTTACATGGTGGTGCGGGCTTCCAAGAATGAGTATTCCAGCAAACAAGGCAGAAGCTGCATGGCCGTTTGTGACCCAGCCTCTGAAGCCCATGTTATGTCACCTCTGCCTTACTCTGTTGATTGAAGGAGTCACAAGACCACAAGACTCAAGGGGAAAGAGACAAAACCCCATCTTTCAATGGGAAGAGCATGAAAGAATTTTCTGCCATGTTTGAAAGCCACCATTCAGCTATTTCTGGTACATTGACAGTTGAATACGCTTTTGTGGGTTAACTAGGAACCCCAAGACTCTACTTAGCAGTGTTTCTATGGGAACTATGTTTTCAGGTCCAAAGAACAGACTTATAAGTTAACTTTGGGAAATGACATTCATAAAGTGAGACTTCCTGAATTCTCATTTCCCCCTCCCACAAAATGTCTAACGTTGTGAACATAGCTGATATTATTTATTAATTATCAATGCTTATTGAGCACCTCCTATGCACTGGGCTTTATGCTCAGCACTCTACATGGATTGGGTCATTTGATCCTCCCAATAATCCTATAGATGCTTTGTTATCTCTATTTTACAGATGGAGGAACTAAGACTTAAGAAGGGAAGTGACTAGCTGGAACTACGACACAGATTTTGAAAGCAGGCCTATCTCATTGCCAAGCACATGCTTAACTATCACAGTGCACTGGCTAACTCCACAAATAATATGAGTGAATGAAAACTTCTGGAGGTGTGTAAAGGGCAGAGGGCTCTCTCCAAAGGAGCAGGCCTAACAGGGAGACTGTCCCAGATATAGCCATTGGTTCCTGCCATGGGTGATCTGTTTTAGTGACAATAAATCTAGGGGCATCAAAGGGACTGCCCTCCTTCCAGAATGGATATGAGTCACACAGTCCCTTCACTTGGTCATAGCCAATTTCTGTCCTCTTGCCATCCCTGCCTTGTCCCTGAGCTTTCAGCCTTCTCAGTTCTCACCAGCCCCATCTTTCCTAAACCAGAGCAAACCAGGCCACACTCAGCTTTTTGTCCCCAGTCATGGATGGAGAATGAACGGCTGTTTTGTCCTAGGCTGTACAAAGCCATTGTGCCAGGACAGCTCTGGGTGGAGGGGAGGGGGGAGGGTGAGGCGGGAAGCAAGGCACATACAACCCCATTCTCTCAGGCTGATTAACAGACAGCAACTAAACGCAGGTTGCAGGCAAGAAACAGAGCTCAGGCTGGAACCCATGGCCTTGGGACTGCTCAAGAGGAAGAAAGATTGTTGCCCTTGTGGGCTGTCCCCAGAGGCTTCACAGTCCAGTGTCTGTGTCACCAGCCCCAGCCGCCCTCCCTCCCGGTTTCCCCAGCACCCATCCTCTATTCCCATCCTGCAGTTTGGAATGAGAAAAACCCCTTGTTTGGGATCTTTGCAATAACGATGAAAGCCTTTTTTTTTCTTTTTGAGAATTCATCTCTACATTCCAGAGTGGGCATTTATCACTCTGTGCCCAGGCTGCAGACATCTCCCTCCTTCAGATTCTCCTGCCCAGAAAGGCAGCCTTGTCAGACACATGAAACCAGCCCCTCTGGACATCTGGACAAGGCGCAGCCCTTTGACTGAGCACGAGGCTGTCCTGAATGCCACACAGTGAAAGGAGAGCCCTTGTTCCTGGGTCAAATGGCCCAGCTAAATGGATACAGCTGGGCACAGTGGGGGCAGCAGGAGGTAGAGGGGGGAGGGGAGCCAGGCACTCTTGGTGGCCACCTCAGGCACCTCCACTGGGCAATCTGAAAGGCATGTTTGCTTTCAGAAGAGGCTTTTGGAGCTGCCTTAGTAACACTGTTATCCTGATAGTTTAAAAAGCTCAATGGGTAACCGGTAGCGGCTTTTGTCTGTCCAGCACCCCCGTCTTCTTGAGATAGAACATTTCTTTCTGTGGGCAACCAGTACCATTGAAGGATCTGAGCTTGCCACCCTTCCCTCCTACCCTGCCCCCATCTGCGAGACTCTATGACCCAGCCCTGGCTGGCCAATTGGTATACTCCAATACAAGGCACAGTCATTGGGCTTTTGACACTGGCTTGGCCGATCAAGTCCCTCGTTGGGATTTTCCTCCCAGAGATAAGAATTCTGCTTCCACTAGGGCAACAACCATCTTGTCCACTATGTGGTTGGAAGATATCTAAGAAATGGCGTGACAGAGCCCTAAAATTATGGTTTGATCCCCTATGTCTGAAGCTATTTGCTGGACATTTCCATTCCCTGCACCAGTAAATTCTACTTTTTGCTCCAGCTGGTTTGATTTGTGTCCTCACGGAGCAGGTCTCCTCCCTGCTCCAAGAGAGTTAGTCCCAGCCAAGTCCTCTTGGATCCATTGTGCACTTGATCAATTGTCTCTGGGAGAAAATGTGAAGACCTGAAATCCCAGGATCTCTGACCAGCAGTGACCCAAAGAAGCCCTAGGAGGCACTCATCACCTTCACACTTTGCCTTGTGGTCTGGGCAGGACTCTGCATTGCTAGTGGCAGGCTAGCCACCAATGCTGGACATGCAGATACCACCTGCAGCAGCATGTTCCAGTGACCTGGGCAGTATACATAGGGATGTCCTGTAACTGCCCAGGCCCAGCTGCTCCCAGAGGCACATCGGGGCAACCAGCTTCAGGGCCAGCTTACCAGTTGTCCAACATGAAAGAGACTCCTGGCTGTGCAACAAGATAGGAACACACAGGACCAAAAACTTGTACAGGCCAGGAAAAGGGGGCCTGGGAGAGCTGGACTCTGATTATCTAGACAGATGGGCCTGAATAATGAATTTTACTCCACTAACAGGGGCTAGAATTTGCTTCCCCAACTACAAAGCAGTTACAATGATAGCTCTCTCTATATAACCACCCCCAGCCCCCCAGTGCCTTGCACACAATAGGCATTTGACAATGCTGCAGAAATTGAAAGCAACCTTTAGGCTCAGAATTGATGTTTAGGCACACTGGTAAAGTCAAAGCCAGTGTTAAAATATTGAAATCTATGTAAAGGTTAGTCAATCACCACTGACCCATACCCCTTGAGGGTTTCTTCCTGGCAGAAAGGTTCTTTTTCCTGCCATCCAGACTTCCAACCTTCCTCCAATCCACCACCTAAAGGGTTAACTCCAGAACCTACCACAGCCCTGATCCAGAGCTAAGGAAGGTACATTCTGATGGGTGAGTGCCCAGGCATTACTGGTGGCTAAATTTTCTTTTATCCCTAGTTAAGCAGAAAGCCAGTGGCTTGGGGTGAGTAAATTGAAGTCCAGAACCCTGAGGTATGGGGCACAGAGTGCCTGTCAAGGATTGAAGTGACCACCCATCTTCTCTGGCATTTCTCACTAAATCAGCCTCCCCAATTTCTAACTGCTCTTTCAGCTCTTCAGTCCAATGTGTGTGAGTGTGTGTTTATGTGAGTGTGAGTGATCATGACTGTGCATATGAATATGTGTGTGAGAATGTATGAGTGTATGTGAAAGAGTGTACATGAGCAAATGTGTGTGTGAATATGTGTATGTACAACCAGGCACAAAATCAACTGTAATGGACACATTCTACTTGCCCTCATCCCCTCTCTGTTCTTCCCCAAATAATTTCCTACCTTACACCAGCCATCCTTCATGCTTTTCCCCATAAGGACACACTTGCTGAGAACATGACTGAGAGCCTACTTTATACTAGACTTTCTAATCTTTATGATACTTCAAGTAGGTATTGTCATGTTCATTTTACAGAAGAGGAAACTGAGTCTCAGAAGACTAATGAAGTTGCCCAAAACCACACAGCAAAGTTGAAACTGGAACTCAGGTCTGAAAGGACACCAGTAGCCACTGTCTTTCACTCTGCTGTTTCCAACATAGTCACATGCAGAAAAAGCTGCCTTTAGTGTAGGTAACTATTGAAAACAGTTCTGAAAATGGTTTGGCTCCCCTTCCCTACCTGAATAGTTAAGCCCTCAAGCACAGACACTATTCTTTCTCTGTCCTTTAGGCCCTCTCTTCCTCCAGTGGTGGCATTATTCAGGCACTCAATCAATATTGATTAAATTGAACATCATAAGATGCACTGAATTAAGCCATCCAGCCAGGAGGGCAACATTTTTTTAAAAAAATAGTTACCAATGGGAAGTGTGACTTATCATCTTTGGTCTATAAAGGGGGAATAATAGCGATACCTCCTTCATAGGTTTGTTGTCAGGTGCAAATGTAAAAAAAAATGGCACAGTACTGGCACACAGTAAGTGCTCAATAAGTAGTAGATAACGTTGTTGTTATTATTCCTACCCATTGGCCCAATCTTGAAGCAAGGTTCTTAATTCCCTCTGCCAGTTGCTCCATTCAATGAGGGAAACACCCAAGATGACAGGGCTACATAGCCCAGTGACTGTCTCCCAGGGGGCTCTCATGGTAGGATTCTAGCTGCTTTTAAGGTCTCTCCTAAAGACACCACTCTACTAAGACCCTCAAAGGATAGCAAGAGGGCTAGCTGCATTAGCCATTTTGTGTCTATTTAGAAGCAGTCTTACACGTTGGTATAAAGGTCACTGTAATCCACCATGTGACTGAACCTGTGCCCAGCAACAGCCAAGTCTCTGATCCATTGTTGAAACACTCCCACTTCCTGCAGGTCACTAAGCACAGACCCGCCGATTACCTGGATGCCAAAATCATTTAATGATTGAAAAAGATCGAGATCAATAGCTTCAGCAATTTCTGGGAAGCGGTAACTCAGCAAGCTGTGGAAGGCTTTCAATATTCTGTCTCCAGCCTGCCCCTATGGCAGGATTTATGCTGAATGGTCTCCATGAAGCAAACATATCCTGGGATGGGGCCCCATCCAATCACCGCGCCCAGGAAGTGTTGGCATGCTGACATCACCCTCACAGCTGCCAAGTCTCCCTTGCTCTGAGGGGCACTCTCTCATTTCACATTAATTAGAAGGCCATTTTCCAAGCATTTCCATCCCATAATGAAGGGCTTTCTGCAGTGGCTCAGTGAAATATTAAAACATCTGACTTGAAACCTTTAAAAAAATACATCCTGCCTGCTTAGTCTATATATTGTATAACTCTTCATATTCCAGGGGAGGGGTGATAAGTTCAGAAGTAAGGAGAGCTTGTCCAAGATGCTGGGGGAGTGGGGTAGTCACACCACCACTAACCACTGTGCTCTCCTCTGTGGCCCCTCCATCTGCCTCTGATGGGGAGATGGAACAGGGGGGAGGAGGTGATGAAAACATAGGACATTTAGAATCAGAACCTCTAAGAAGAAAGAAACAGTAGCCCCTTTGTGATAGACCAGGATGTGGGGGCTCTCAGTGAACTGCACCTCTCAGTATTCACCCCCTACTCTTGTCCCTACCCACTCTGACTCTGCATCTGGCCATGTGACTTCTTTGGCCAACGGGATCTTAGCAAGAGTGATGCAAGCAAGGGCTAGATCAGCATGTACACATTGTTCTCTTAGGATCCAGCTACCAAGCAAAGAAGCCCAAGTAAGACAGTAGAGAAACCACGTGGAGAGAAAGAAGCCCCAGCCCTCTGGCCACCTCCCCTCAAAGAGCCAGACATGTAGATGAAGCCATTGCAGACATTCCAGTCCCATCCACAACCTGATTTCAACTACATGAGCTACCCCAAGCAAGACCAGCAGAAGATCCAGCCAGCTGAGCCCTAATCAACATGCAGAATCATGAAAAATAATAAAAATTTTTTTTGTTTCAACCTAACAAGTTCTGGGTAGTATGTTATACAGCAACGAAGCACTAAAATATTGCATTACTCTCTAATTTCCTGCAGGTACAGATCACACTTCCTGGTGAAACCCAATAGAAGTTTCCCAGACATGTCATTTAGCATCCACTGATCACTCTAGTTCCCCACTAACTGCTATCCTTCTCCTACCCTCTGGTATGTTCCTCTCTCCAGCTCAGCAAAAGCACAATTTCTGTTACACCATAATATCTACATTTCTCACACAGTAAATTTTGATTATCAAATGTTTCACTTAGTCCTGGTCCTTTACTATGAGGGACAAAACAGGGCTCTGGGGTTATAGGGGTATAAAAAAAGAGGAAATCAGGAGACTTCTGGCAAGATGGCGGCATAGGTGGACGCACTGCGCCGCCACTCACAACCAGAGTTTAAACAACGAACTCAATAGTGAAAAATAAACAACCAGAACGGACAGAATTGAACTGAAGCGAAGTCCAACACCCAGGAAGTTGGGGAGGATGTACATCCAGGCTGGTAAGTGGGGCAGAACCAAGCGAAGGAGCGGAGTGAGAGGCAGTTTGCCTGGAGGAACTCACCCTGTGAGCGCCTAACCAAAGCACAGCCCCTAGCAACGGGTGAACCTCGCAGGCCGGCGGCGTAACCGGAGAGGCCAGTGGGAACCAGCAGGGCCAAGACTGGTGGAAAAGGCAGTGGAGAACTGGGGAGCAGAGGGTGATAGGGAACAGCGGTGAACGACAGACGCCATTGCTCCCTCCCAGGCCCCGCCCCCAGAGGAAAAGTCACAAAAAAGTGACCCAGGTTACCAGGCACCGACAAACACCTAAGACTCCAACAGGTGCGCTGAGATAAAAAAGAATGAAAATGGCCAAAATGAAAGATCAGAACAAATTACAACTAACAGACGAAGAGATAGCCAAATTAACAGATGCCCAGTTTAAAACACTGGTAATCAGGATGCTGACAAAACTGGAAGAAAGGTGGATGAAAATAGTTGAACAAAGGAAAAATACGATAAAGATAATGGAGGAAGATTTACAGGGAACCAATAGGGAAAAAAAGGAAGCTGGGACTCAAACCAATAGGGTGGACCAGAAGGAAGAAACAAGAATTCAAAAAAATGAGGAGGGACTCAGGAACCTCAGAGACATTTGTAAATGACCCAACATCCGGATCATAGGGCTGCCAGAAAGACAAGAGGAACACCAAGAAATTGAACGTATTTTTGAACAGATAATGAACGAGAACTTCCCAAATCTGGCAAAGGAAATAGGCTTCCTGGAAGTCCAAGAAGCTCAGAGAACCCCAAAGAAGCGGGACCCAAAGAGGAACACACCAAGGCACATCATAATAACATTACCAAGATCAAGAATAAGGAAAGAATCTTACAAGCAGCAAGAGAAAAGGAGACAGTTACCTACAAAGGAATTCCCATAAGACTGTCAGC